>OZ029920.1:25290606-25353106 GCA_964023275.1 Norana najaformis | reverse complement strand
CATACATATTATATATGAATACATATATGTTAGATATAGGTATCAAGGTATCTACGAAACTGTACTATATATGTAGATATCTGTTAGATATATCATATATATTATACGATATATGTGGGCAATATATGTAAAATGTAAAAGGATATCTATCGGATAAAGCGTTTGGTTTCGAATAGTCTTTGCGATTGGTTACGTTGGTGTCAAATCATGCATGTATGGACTGTGTCTGTGTAGTCCGCTTATATCACTCCGCCTGTTTGTCTGCGTGTTTGCTTGCGTATCTGTGTCATTTTCGGATACGCCGAAATTTATATCGGAAGACGATGGAGCGGGAGAAAGAGAAATATATTCCACAAAGACGCACACTGACATTCGCCAACACGGACAGATACAGACAGAGACCCATGGACGTACATAGAAACATAGATGTCTCGATTTTATTGTATCTCGCTCACACGCGCGCTTGCCGACGGAAGATATACCCTATCGCAGGGCTCACAATCGATGTCTCCGACGGTCATGCATGGCCCCATGCATGGGTGGCAAATATACACGTTCTGCAGGGGTTATATATAGTTATTAATGCATAACACTTTATATACACATATACAAGCACACACATATATATATTAAGGCCTGGAGAGCTTATTTTACACCGATACAAGTACTAACATGTCTGAACGCCTGTATATATGGACTCTAACTATAGATAAATATATAGGAGCACTTTTGAGCATATATATATGTATGCATGTTTATGTGTAGAACATTATACATTGTGACGGCCTTATTTCGGTAATATATGTTACTTTAATGGCTTCGTTTATGCATGACCTCTTGCAAAATCGGACTGGCATTGTTCGATGTCCGGAGACGACACGGAAATTGGAACAAATCTTCGTGTTTAGCCTCTAATATATACTACCATGGCTCAGGTTAGCAACGCTTTGTTGTGTATACTGAATCCGTGGTAGATAAATTTGGTATAATTATGTATGTATATATATGTATGGGAGTACATATTATATGGCATATATAGGATATTGATACGCGAGAATACTTAATCTGTTATGTATATATTATGATATGTATAAGAATATTAATCTACGATATTTGATATATGATATTCATGTATGTCTATGATATCATATACTGTATGCATGTGTGGCTGATCCCTCCCCTAATAGGATTAATTCCAGCTAGAAGGAGAGAGATCCTATATGTCTGTATAAGAACACTTAATCTATTATAAGCATATGTCATATTTACATATACATGAAAGTTCTCAATCTATTATTTGTTTATACATGACTGTAAACATGACCGAGCTGTAAACAGTAACACAAGGTCTGATCTTTTTGCGAATACGTATAAACTTTTATTTACAAGACGTCTTTAGCAAGTTGTAAAAGAAAGAAAGATGTCTTCGACACAGGTTGAAATTCGACAACACTGCATATATATATACACAAAACACTCATGCACATACCCCGTGCACTTACACTTGCATGCTGCCCTTGTTTTCATTGCAACAGCGTCAAAGCCAATCACATACTATTATAAACTGCTAAACGTTGAACGATTATCGCATCTGGTTTATTCGCCTATATGTGTTTCAAACAAAATCAGCTCACAATGATATCTATATCTATGTATATACATATATATATTCTCATATATAAATATTCTCTTATATATATATGAGAATATTTGCAGTATATAGATAAGCAGGTGGTGTACATATTCGCTGTACGATTGATAATGCGTTTGTCATCTAACACTTACGTCTGGGGTTCGAATTACACTGCCTTTGCTTGCCTCACCTTACTTTACCATTCATACCTTAACGTTTATCTTACACACCCCTATTTTACTTGCTCTACTTGATCTTACCCTATTTTATCTTACTTTTAGCTTACCTTCCCTCACCGTAAACTCAATACCATGCAATGTAGGTAATTAGTTAGATAGACAAATATAAGTATGTATGTATGTATGAATGTATGTATGTATGTATTCATGTATGTATGTAGGTAGGTAGGTAGCTAGGGAGGGAGGGAGGTAGATAGGTAGGTAGGTAGGGTAGGCAGGTAGGTAGGCAGGTAGGTAAGTAGGTAGGTAGGTCGGTAGGTAGGTAGGTAGGAACGTAATCTAAATAAGTGCAAGATAATTACTTATATGTCGGTATAGACTTCATTCGTACCGGAAGCGATAAGGTCGCCGCTCTCGTCGGCGTCAATCCCCGAACCAGTCACTGCCGCAACGAAGAAGATAGAGACCAGAGGCAGCTGGATGAGGCAGACGGCCAGAAACCGAGGCAGAAGGAATGCCCGCTGCTGAGGCTGTAGGACGAGCCATGGAAACATCATCACGCGAACTTTCTTCATCAATTGTTATTCTCATGCGATGGTTCTTCAAACTCGGAGCCTAATGCATAGTATATAAAAAATAGTTTTATAGCACGTGCACCCATTGAACAACATGATAGTAATGTGGGTTTTATTATCGTACATTTCAGGTAGTATTCTACAGTGCTTATACAGGCTCACTTTCCATAGACAAATGTCCTTTCTAGCACTACTACAGTTTCAAAATGAGTACTTACGTATTTATTGTAGATATATATTATAATGCACAAATATATATCATTATATATAGTGTAAATATTTAAATGTCGAGACACTTATATATATATATTTCTTAGATTCTGGGTAAGTCCTGAAATTCTTAAGGATTGGAATAGTTAGCACATGTAGTTTAGAATAGGCCTTATATGTGCATACACACCTTAGAATATACAAGTATTCGTAAAACATAAAGGTTGGGAACTTAGCCATCGACACGCCGACGCTGTTGTTCGGTCGCTCGACACCTCGGACGCGAATAGACTGGCGCGTTCATCGTCTACCGCTCGCCGCTGTAAACAACGTCACCACATGCGAACGACGTGCAACTTGACGCGCGCAAACTGCGGCCGCAGCGCGGTACGTGTTCATGATAATGACGCCGTTTAGATGGGTGCACGCCAAACGCCGAACGACGCCGTCCATGGACGCACGCATCGGCAACGCCACCTGCCGGTCGTCACAGCAGGAGCCGAGCGCAAAAATGAAGTCTGACAAAGATGAATGCGGCGTAATTTGTGGTCTGCTGGCTATGTATAGACGGCTATGCAATGGATTATCAGTACTCGGATAGTTCCCCCAATGTGCGACTCTACAAGGGGTTATTTTAGAACAGTGTTTATGTCATGTTTTATTACTGCATACCCATTGTATGCCTACGAAGAACTCGTCCAGAAGAACGAACGAAGGAAAGAATGAACGAAAGAACGAGCTAACGAAAGAACTGGAGACGAACGAACAAACAAAATAAAGGAAAAACGAACAAAGAACGAACGAAAATATTAAAGAGTGAACGAAAGCACAAATAGAATTCTAAATAATAACGTCTTCGAATTGCATTTTGACGACTGATTTAGCTTTAGGATAAACAGCACGTAAAGGCAGACGTGTCTTGCCATCATTTTATATATAAACGCCTCTTTTAAATATGGTGCAATGCGCAAGAGCCCCAATATCAAAATAAAAATGCATTATTATATTTATTAATATTATTATTATTTATTAATATTATTTTTATGTTATTATTTATTTTTTTATTATTTTATTTTTGCAGTTGCAGCCATAAATCCGTAAACTCTTACTCTGGAATGCTATAAATAACGGCAACTCTCATATTCAAAAGAATTTTGAAAACCTTTAAAATTGTCACAAACGAATAGAAATAAAAATCTCAATGAGCATTTCAAAAATACCTTTTAGATTGTGACAAAATCTCCCACTAAATCTGCGTGGCCAATCTGTCCTTGTTGTACTTCTGAGGGACCCAAGGAATTTTCTCCTATCTCCCGAAAGTCGCGTATCTTCCGCCGTAGACAAGGGGGCTTCGCGAATATCGCTCCCGATAAGGGCTAAGGTGTAACGATTTGAATCGGACACATCAGTCGTCAGGAGACGAATCTTCCCGATTCCTTCTGATCAAAGGACTCCGCTGGGTATAGTTCTGGTCGGAAACTAAGCTCTTTGCTTTCCTTCTTTGAATGCCGCCAAAGATTCCTTTAAAGTTGAAGCCGACAGCCCGCAGGCATCCGTGCACCTCTGCGCTTTGCGTAGCTTATACACAAGACTGGATTATTTCCTTTCAAGATAATCGATGCTAGATTCAAAGAGCCGATTGAGGTATTATATCTTCTGCCTTAGAACTTATATGCTTAGAAAAGAAGTCCCTGCTACCATCAGATACTAATGTGTATTCAGAATTCATTTTTCATTTTATTTGTCTATGTTTATCAAATACACTTAATTCGTGCGCAAGGTTACTTAATCCGAATTTGAGGCTTGACACAAGCATGCGCGAACAACTTGTCCAGGTCGTTACTTGCAGTCCGCTCAGCATGCTCGAACCCGTAATCGTTGGATAAAGACCTAACATGTTACAAAATAGACCACCGTGCCCAACAAATTTTTGTTGCCTGATGTTAAACGTAAGTTACCGTAGAATCGATTAAAACAAAGCGATGTTACTCTCAATCAAATGTCTTGCTGAGAATCACGATGGCAACGCTGTGGTACACACTTGTAAAAACATACAATAGACGCTAATGTGACCACGACTCTTATGACTGTATATTTTGTCTTGCAGCAGACCTGATTGTTCTGTGTCCTGCTATCAGGCAAGATTGTACAATTATAGTAATTTTATACATCTTTCTGGTTGAAGGCCACTGTCGACGATCTTTCGTAGTTGTCAATGATCGGGCTTCGAACTGTCTACTTGCCTGAACTGTCAACGACATTTGTAACTCAAACTTCAACTTAGCACACCGCAGACCACTGCTACAGATCTTCGCGCTCCTACAACAATGCACCAACAATCTCTTTATGTAGGTTGCTTCCCGCCAAGACAGCAGACCAGTACAGACTGGCTTAGACCGGCCTTCCGTTATTGCGCAATCGTGGGTTTTCAAGAAATCGGCTGACTAATCACAACGTAAATTGAACGTTTTCCAGCGGAAGTGCACATGTGGCAGAATATGCGTCTTTTGACTCTGTTGACGTCAGCCCGTCGGCACGCAGGGCGCCGCCAGCCAATCACAAACAAGTAAGCAACCCGGTGACTCATCAACGTTGCTCCATGGAAATTTCCTACACAAACTCGTGCTTACAACCTACTGACTCGACAGAAAAGTCACTCTCAGTCATAATGACGGAGCTTCATTAAACGGGCAGGGTACTCATAGCACCCATGGAGCTGGCCATGTAATGTCTGACAATAACATACACTGTCTGTTATTATCAGGCATTACTTTTCAAATTCGCAAGAACGGTCTATATCCGACTGTTCTGGCCACATTATAGGCAGTAAATGTATTGTATATACATCTTATATGCACTGGCAATGTCATGTCTCCAATATGAATATATATGTATTCGTTAGTGATACAAACATACATATATATACAATATATATAATGTATAGAAACATTTGTCTTGTATCACAGAAATGTGTACGATAGCTTATCAAAATGTATATATAATGGGATATATATATGTATAGTTTATATAAATATATATGATAGCATATCATGCATATGATACATATAATGTATATACATATAGTTGGGCAGGGTTGAGATAATAAGGGAGCGAGGGGTGAGGCTTAATTCGGCTGACGGGAACGGAGGAATTATAAGCGTCAGGGTTTGATTGATAATCTGCGCTATATAAAACCTTTAGAGCACCCTCAGCTAGCTGCGGGTTGAAGTACGGTGCCCAAATGGGGTGTTTTAGCGAACAGCGATGAGCGACTCGTGTGAAGCAGATATTCCTACTGGTGACATTTCTAGTTATCTGAACACTGCTTCTTAAATGATGGCATTTTTACTCTTAATGACATTTAACTCCACTTAGGCTGCGTAGGTAGTGCCTTTGTGAAGTACTAAAAGGCGCTATGTCAAGTATTTTGATACATACAAGTAAACACGTCGTTATCGTTGTAACAGAAGAAGGAGGCAGTCTCTTAAGCTAGCCTAAGAGGCAGCCATGGGTGTGAATTATTAGCGGCTTCACTTTCTTAGCCTCGGCATATAAGAGCGTTTCACCAGTCCTGTCCCTCGCCGCTTGATCTTCTCACCGACAATGTACAGTCAGTTTACTCATTTATACCTGAGCTCGCTAGGGGGCGCATGTGGAACAGAAGTGACGGCGATTTGAACCTCCACCCTCTTGGTTGAAAATTAACACATTGTTATTGTTATAGAAACTGAACATGGCATCCTTCTATTAATAAGTTAATTGTGTTATGTTAATAAGTAAGCTGTGTTGTGGCATGTACGCCACCAAAGGCGCTTTATTAAGTTTCGCGGACGGTGAAGAAGATGTGGAGATACAGTGAGTGGATCTAAGAAGAATATTCTGATGGTAATAGATGCTTTTAATTTGACAAAGTGCTCGGTGATGTACATGAAGAGAAATAGAATTTTTACATGAAGTGGGGGTAAGGTATAGAAAGTAAATAAGGAAGGAAAGGACTTGGGAGTGATTATACATAAAAGTGCAAAACCTTCCAGGCAATGTGATGAAGGAGCAAAAAAGCAAACTCAACCTTAGGTATGATCAAATGTTTTAAGTATAAAAACATTTCTAAAGACATCTGACGAATGCTTTAGCGTGCAAATATGACGAAGACGACGACGACGATGATGATGATGATAATAAATTGCAAGTTAGCCAGTATTACACTTGAAGGCGACCGGGAGATGTCAATGGCCATGAATTGACATCAGTTCAGTTCCATGATTCATTTGGATTATAACTGTGGACATACCTCTACTTCAGACCCTCTATAGCACCCTTCTAGTGGAGGGATAGCCTCACTTCCGTGGTCAATCGCACACAGTTCCAGTTCTTCAGACTGGAACATCATTCTGGGCTCATCTTACTCCGTTATCCCCGCTGAGTTACTTAAATCGTATCTCATGGGATACACTCGTCTTAAGGAGAGTGACCTATCGTAGATTTTCGCTCTATTTTCACATTAGAAGAAGGGACAGACAGACAGACAGACAGACAGACAGACAGGCAGACAGACAGGCAGGTAGGCAGACAAACAGACAGACAGGCAGAAACAAAAAATCGGACACGAAAAAACAGACAGGGGTGGCGACAGTTTAAGATAGACCGACATACGTACAGGCAGACACACACACACACAGGAACAGAGACAGGCAGATGAAGGATGGTCAAGCAAACAGACAGTAAGGAATAGACAGAAATAAGGACAAAGACATTAAGAGTGACAGCCAGATGTAAGGATAGATAAGTCAGACGAAGCATATAGAATAAAACAGAGAGAGCTAGGTAGAGCTATGCAGATCGACTGTGACAGACAGAAAGACAAAGACAGGTACAAAGGGCGATACAAAGACAGCCAGGATCAGTGCAATATAAAGCTGTGTTGATTGACTAAGTGTATAAGTGCACACATCGCCAGCGGATGAGCGTGAAAGGTAAATTTGATTTATCTTCGAGCTGTGATGATCGATGGCCAGGAACTGGATATGGGCAAGAAATGGACGATGAATTGCCACTGACATTGACAAGTTCTCTAACTTGCTCTGGCAAGAGAGAGAGAGAGACAGACAGACAGACAGACAGACAGACAAACCGACAGACAGACAGACATGTAGATAGATAGGTAGATAGATAGATAGATAGATAGATAGATAGATAGATAGATAGATAGATAGATAGATAGATAGATAGATAGATAGATAGATAGATAGATAGATAGATAGATAGATAGATAGATAGATAGATAGATAGATAGATAGATAGATAGATAGATAGATAGATAGATAGATAGATAGATAGATAGATAGATAGATAGATAGATAGATAGATAGATAGATAGATAGATAGATAGATAGATAGATAGATAGATAGATAGATAGATAGATAGATAGATAGATAGATAGATAGATAGATAGATAGATAGATAGATAGATAGATAGATAGATAGATAGATAGATAGATAGATAGATAGATAGATAGATAGATAGATAGATAGATAGATAGATAGATAGATAGATAGATAGATAGATAGATAGATAGATAGATAGATAGATAGATAGATAGATAGATAGATAGATAGATAGATAGATAGATAGATAGATAGATAGATAGATAGATAGATAGATAGATAGATAGATAGATAGATAGATAGATAGATAGATAGATAGATAGATAGATAGATAGATAGATAGATAGATAGATAGATAGATAGATAGATAGATAGATAGATAGATAGATAGATAGATAGATAGATAGATAGATAGATAGATAGATAGATAGATATAGGACGAGAGAGACAGGCCGCGCGAGAGAGAAAAAGGTCTTGGCAATGATGGCAAGAGAGGACATGAGCCCGCAGTAAAACTTTCGTGGCGATTTTGATAAGTTTTCTAGCATTCTCTGGCAAGGTAGAAAGAGAATAAAGTCGTGGCAATATGTGAACGTGCAGCAAAACCTTTTTGGCAATTTTTACAACTTCTTTGGCAAGAGAGAAGCCACTGAGACAGACAGACAGACAGGATTACGACGAGGCAATGCTGGTAAAGGAAGGAGTGAAGCTTAATCAAAGTTTCGTGACAATTCTTGGGAAGCTGTTGAAAGATGTCTTTACTGTCGTGGAAAGATTAAGGTTAACAACTAAACATTATTAAACAGATTCCCCAAATAAAATGCACAAAGATTACCAACTGGAAACTTTAACCAAAATTTTAATGAGTAGCTGAAACATAAGAAAAGACAGCAATGCAGCAAACAGACAGAGAGACAGCCACTTCGACAAACAAAAACAAACAAAAAGGAAGACAAACAAACATACAGACAGGCAGCCAAACAGACAAACAGATAAAACAGACAGACAGACAGACAAACAGACAGACAGTACAAATGTGTGTGTGTAAGCACGTGTTTTTTTACAGAATTCTGGTGCTAGAGGTCACGTGATATAATGTAGGGTAAACACTCATTTATTACGCGCCTCTTTAATTAAACATTGGTCGCCATGCAGAGACAGTCGTTTAGATTGAAAGAGATTTCGGCTGAAGCACGCACACGGCAACAACAACCAGCGAAACAACCTTTCCTCTCAGAATTGCTTGATAACAAGGGAAATGTTAGTAGGTCATATCACTTGATCCCGGGAGGTGGAGGTCTCTGCCGGGATGGGTGGTGGCCGTGGTGCCAAGGTGGACAGCGTAGGCTGCGGTTGTTGACTTGTTGCTTCTTCGAGATAACATCGTGAAAGACGGTGGGTGATCGATGGTTTTGGATGCCACTAAATCGTCGCACCTCTTTTCTACAAATATAATAAATATAAAATATGTATGTATGTATGTAGGCATGTATGTATGTATGTATGTATGTATGTATATATGTATGTATTCATGAATGCGTGTATGTTTGTATAAATATCTGTAGGCCTATATCGTAGTCGTAATGACGAATTTGTATAGCGCCGTAGCAAGATAAACTCCTCAGAAGCGCTTCCGACCTGGCAACGCAAGACCACAAACAAACAGAATGGTTTTCAAGCGCTTACGAAAAGAGACAGAAAGACTGAGAAGCTGAGCAACAGATTCCAAAAAGATGGACGAACTACAGCAAAGCTTCGACGCTGGACTGTGGAAGTTCGGACTGGAGCGACAACCAGGTAAGCCTACGCAGCAGAACGAAATGATCTGCGACCAGGTATGGATGAGACCGAGACACATGACTCCCTAAGATACGATGGAGCTCTACCAGCAAGACAACTGCGCTTAGGCGTTTCGAGATCTTAATCCTGGTGCGATTTTTTATCAGTTACTAGTGCAATTCCTCCAGCTGAAACCTAGGTATACCAGCAAACAGCTGATCCGCAGCATTTAATGCACATTGCAGTTTGTTAATGCGGGAAACAGTTAGGCCAGCATCGACAGATAGCTTTGTGGTAATCAACCCTGGTACATATAAGTCCATGCATCACGGTTGTGACGGCTTGATTTGTGAACGATCAATGTACTATCCCGATCCGACGTCGGTAAATGTAAATGTAAATGTAGACGTTTTTCTATAGCCACCGTATGACCTCGACCCTGTTCAATCTTTCAATGGAAGGTGGTAAAAGCACGTTCGACAAACACTCTTCGAGTGCTCAGATGAGGTCAATTCCTGGTCCAAGGTCACAGCCAGATCATACACAATAGCGGAGAAAGAGAGACCATAGATGCATTTCTCCAGACAAAGCATCTCAATGATATATATATATATATATATATAAACATATATGTGTGTATATTGAATATGTATTGTTATGTATTGTTATGATATGATTTTTGCTGAGACAGAAAATTACTGTCAGTATAATGATTCACCGAACTTCTCAGTGTGTGTTTGTCTGTGTATTTGGCTGTGTGTGTCTGTGTGTATTTGTCTGTCTGTCTGTCAGTCCGTTCGTATGCTTCTTTTTCTAAATATAACGTCGATCTCCTTGCTCCTGCTGTCTGCCGCTGTCTTCAATCTGTATCAGCCTGCTTCTCTCTCCATCTGTCTCTCTCTCCCTCTCTATCTTCTTCTCGCTATTCTGTTTTCCCCTTTTTCTCCAACACGCAACACATTTAGGTAGACACAGACACAAGAGACAACAAGACAGATCCAGACAAGCATACATACAAACAAACAGACAGCCAGTTATCTTACTATCCAGTTATCTCCTATTCTATAATATTGTTTCTCCTCTTCCGCTATCCATCTCACTTTCCTCCTCCTTTTCCGCCTACTTGTCCTTTTCGCTGTTTCAATCTTCCTATTATCCAGTCTCTCGCTTGACCAAATGCTTAATATTCGGATCGATGTAAGGCTGTGGCATTCTAACCAGTGGTGGTTCCAGGGTTGCTTGCATGGGGGGTACAGGAGCATTTATAGGGGAGCCACATTCTGACAGTCCACCATGCACGTCGGCGCTGGTCTGAGGGGCACCGCCGTATAACCAAGAAGGGTGCGGAGGATGGGGCGAACCGTCCCCACCCCTATAGCTAAATCCGCCACTGGTTTTAACGCAACTCCTCTTGCAATGACAAGGAATCTGCGTCCATAGAATATGGTCCGTCTTGCATGCATTTACTGTACCTCTTTCTTACTAACTGGCTGGGCCACACAACCCTCTGAGTCAGTGAGGGATTGACATCCAGCCGACATATAAGTTAGCCAGTCATCAGTCCTTAGGTCGGTCGGTCGGTCGGTCGGTCGGTCGGTCGGTCGGTCGGTCGGTCGGTCGGTCGGTCGGTCGGTCGGTCAGTAAAACAGCCATCCAGCCAGCTAGCCAGTCAGTCAACGAGTCAGCAAGCAGCCAGGCACTCGGTTATAGGACAGACAGACAAACAGACAGACAGACAGACACGGCTATCTAACTGCGCTTTGTGAGGTTCCAACATCTACGACATACATCGATATTCAAAATTCTGAGCGCAGGCAAACCATTCGCCAGGAGGCGACACGTGCCTTACTTTGTGCATCCAAGCGTTAATTTACGCATCGAACTAGAGTCATTCATTCATTCGTGCACGGTGGTCACAATATCCTTAAAAGAGTACTAGTCACTCCAGGCCGTTGCCCGTCGCTTTTTGAATTTCTTCACTTTGACTTATTCAGTTAGCACTGGGCAAAACCTCCTCCCTCTCGGGAGTGGCCCGGAGGCGGACTCGTACACGAGGACTCGTCCAAGTGTATCGATATAGTTTCAGTCACCAGTTCAGAGTCTCCTGTAGTGCCCTCGCCCGTCGCCCCTGGGTTGGTGGTTCCGGGTTTTCACCCTGCGCGCAACAGGGCGACACACTTCGAGCCCATCGCTTGCTTTACAGGCGGCCGCTCCAACACCATCCAGTTCGACCAGGGGCCACCAGGCACCTATCCCCAGGCGGGCACCACTGCGCAGCCCCCACGACCATGGTAAGTGACGTTATGCCCGCCCCGAATTACATACTCTGTCCCAGTGACGACCAGTGAGGAAGGTGCAATCACTACTGCACCGACCGGTTGGCACTCGACCCGACTCATTTACCATTTCCGCATTAACCTTTTCCACTCCTTAGGCCACTATAGTGGCCCGTTCAAATATGTCGTTCCGCTCCTCAGGCCACTATACTGCCCAATGCATTTCGATGCCTTATTAACTATTCTGCTTCATTACCATTTCCATGGATGAAGCTATACAGGCAGTATTCCTGGCGTCAAATGTATCTCAAATGTCAGATACCGACTGTTGAGGTCGGTCGGCGACATTTGTTTACCCTGAGCATTCACTTCCAATTAGCTGACCAAGCCGATCCGCTTGGCTGCTGCATAGGTCTTGCATAGAACAGTGCCTGTATCTATATTTCAAAGGACACACTATCGGCTCATTAGTTATTGCATGGGCTGCCTTGTACAGGTAGTAGACATAGCTCAGTCCTAATTAGCTAAAAGGGCCATCCGTAAGTCTTGAATAGACCAGTCATACTGGCATTTCAAAGGCTAGCTTATCTGTTCATTTGCAACTAATTAGCTAAACACTATGAGACCATCTGCTGCTTGCTGCATTCTGCATATATAGCTGTGTCAATGTTCAGTGCTTTTTGGTGCGTTACTGAGCTTATCTTAGTTATAGAATTTATGAGAAAGATGACGAAGCGTTTTCGTAGTGCTGATATTTTGGACATGATCGACAAAATGACAACGTCCGATGAGGAGGAAAGCAGTGGAGACGACACGATCATCATGGACGACATCCGAGACGTCAACATCTCAAGTGAAGACGAATCATCAGATGAAGATGTCGCTGTCAGTGACAGCGATGAAGCTGCGGACGCTGGACAATGGATGCGAGCAACTGGGACGGCACCAGATTTCGCCCCACTGCCGTTTACAGTTCCGAACGCTGGATTCCAGCTGAGTGGGGCGAGCATCCCAACAAACGAATGTGGATTCTTCCAGCAGTTCTTCACAGATGACCTGCTGGAGGAAATCGTTGTGCAGACGAACGTTTTTGCACATTTTCGCCTGGATCAGGCAACGCTCCCTCAACATTCCATCTGGAGGGACTGGAGGGACGTGGACCTGAAAGAAATGAAGGCCTACCTTGGCGTCGTGCTCAACATGGCTTTGAACGCAAAGCCAAACATTCAAGACTATTTCTCGAAGGAGTGGCTGAATGCCACTTCGTTCTTCACGGACGTGTTCTGTCGCCGTCGGTTCTTTCAGATCCACTGGATGTTGCACATCAGCCCTCCAGTGCCTGCTGATGCTCCACGACAGACGAGAGCAGAGAAAGTACGTCACGTGCTGACGTACATCAAGGGCAAATGTCAAGAATTGTACGTTCCCGAGCGCGACATCGCCGTCGATGAAACGACGATAAGCTTCAAGGGTCACGTCTCCTTCAAGATGTACAATCCCCAGAAGCCGACGAAGTGGGGCCTGCGAATCTACGTGTTGGCGGAGAGTCTGCATGGCTACATCTGTACGTTCGTTCCATATTATGGGAAGCGGACGACAGAGGAACTGGATCGGCCAGGTCTCCCATTCACCTCCCGCATCGTCCTGACTCTCTGCCGAGAATTGCTGGAAAAGTCGAACGGCAGTGGATACCATCTATTCACTGACCGGTTCTACACTGGTTACCATCTGGCGATGGAGCTGCTGCAGCTCAAGATCCAGACGACGGGAACGGTGATGCGGAACCGACAGGGTCTGCCGGACGAACTAAAAAGAAAGAAGAAGATGAAAGCTGGTGAGGTCATCGCCTTTCAGCGTGATGGAAACGCGACGGCGATTGCTTGGCAGGACAAGCGTCCGGTTTTGATGCTGAGCACAGTTCACGGCTCAGCCGTGCAAATTGTGACTCGTCACAGCCGAGCCGGAACTGTTCAAGTCAGCAAGCCCGTCGTCATCATTGACTACACGGCAAAGATGGGTGCGGTGGATCGCGCAGATCACCTCTGCACGAGCTACAATTTCGGCCGCAAGTCGGTGAAGTGGTGGCGAAAGTCATTCTTCTGGCTGCTGGAGGTTGCCTGTGTGAACAGTTTTATACTGTTCAACATCCACAGGCAGCAGCAGAAACTCACAGCGGTGACACACCTCAAATTTCGCCGCCACATGATTGAGCAGCTTGTGGGTGACATCCGCGCACACGTACATCGTTGTGGGCGTCCCAGCAAGGCCAACACGATAGAGAGGCTGAACGGGAAGCTTCACATCCCTGTCCAAGAGAACAAAATGAGAGATTGTGTGGTTTGCTGCAGCGATCGGAAGACACCTGGGGGCCGCAAACGCACCAACTTCGCGTGCAAGACGTGCCCCCGTCAACCACACATGCACCCTGCCGGATGCTTTGAAAAATGGCACACTCAAGCAAAATTGAAGTAGGATGGGCATTGGACAGCTCATAACAAACGGCTCTTTTCAGAGCCACAAAATGATGGGAAGGAATGTCGTGTCTGTCGACTTGGCCCAGGTTTCAATCACTCAACCCTACTATCTATCTGTCTATCTGTCTGTCTGTATATGTATTCCTGTCTGTATCATCTATCTCTTTTTATTTTCGCCAGGCACATACTATATATATATATACTATATATATGTAATGAATTGTGCAAAGAAGTAAATGCTTGTGTACATATGCAAAGGCCGATATTACCTAAATTTTATTGGATTTGGGCGGGGTATGGCATAGAAATTTTATGATCAATATTGGCCACCAAAGTGACCCAGTGGTCACTGACGGTAGCTTGTGAATTATCCCATAGATCGGTAAACATGTATCGCACGAGAGCCGTCAGCTAAATTGCTCCTCCTGGGCAGCTTCATACAAGTCTCATTCACGCGGTAGATAGGCTGCAAGTGTCACTTGTCACATTATTCAAATCCCATTCCGTTCTAAACCTCGGACAACAATAGAGAAGTTGGACGGTCAGAAGACGGTCAAGCGGTCAGTTATATTGGATCTGGAGGTGCTGTTATAAAAATTTTATTGGATTGGTAAAGGTTAAGTGGGCAGCGGTGGGCCCATTCCCCCTCCGTCCTGTACAGTGGTTGTCCCCTCGCAGAACGCGGTCCCTGACGGGATTCTGTTCTGCTCAGAGCGCCGGCCGCAGGCAGGGCCAACGAAGCGAGCCCGTAGTTGCCTGACAAGACGGTTGAGCAGACGGGTGTTGCGGCACCCCGCTCCGGGAGTCGAAGCTGACCTCACCACTCGTATCCAAGCCTTTCGCTTTCGCCGCAACGAGATCACACAGCTACTAACTACTAAGCCCTTCCGCTCATGATATCCAACCTGTCAACCTCTGGCAAGGCGGGATGCCTCATTTGCCATCGAACGATTGACCGACCGCCCCAAGCCGCGAAGCGTATGAAGAGCGAATCGGCCGGTACTCTAGGGTAGCCACTATGTATTTGGGTGGTACCGTTAAAGCCCGTGAAGCTGCCTCCAGATATTACTGCAGCGACCTTCGCCCCCTAGGTCACCACTCGCCCAGCTGAGCATTGCTCTGCGGGGTAGACTCACCAGGAATAGACCAACGAACTCACACACAAGAGTCATAGTTACTCCCGCCGTTTACCCGCGCTAAAGTAGCTGCACAATCTTGAGTGTGACTCAACAGATAACTATAAATACTCTGTAGACATGTGACATCACAGGTATGGAATGTTTCATACGATAAATAAAAACAGGTGTACACTATAAGACCAAATCACTCGGATTCAAATGAACGCACGCACGCTCAATACACCAACTCCATCAAGGTGTTAAAGTTGAAAATAGACCCTTTTCAAAGTAATGTCTGTATTATGTATCTTTCCCCATATACAGTATTATCATACATATACATACATATAATATGTATTATAATTTATATAACACATAAAGAGCTTGTGTAATGATATCAAGTGTCCTGTCCCAGTGGCTACTGAAATGGGTAAAACAGAATGTCTACAGGCGATTATGCTGGTTTAATAGCTGACAAAATGGCGGACCCAACGTGGCATTTAACTTCAGACCTTCACTCTTCAAGTAATAAAGAACGATCGTCGATCTTCAGACATCAGATGGCGCTATCAACCTGAAGAACATTGACCTTGTAGGCTACATTTTATGAATGTGTTATATATTTGTTTACAGGTGTGTTCCCCGAACCAGAACGGCCCTGGGTTCCCGGTCTGTTTTGGTCGCTGGTCCAACACACTTGAATTCGCTGCCTGTCTTTCTGTCTGCTCTGCTTGTTCTTAAATGTCTTTCAGGTGAGGCTGAAGCCCCATCTTCTTCGTGTTGCTCAACCTCTGTACCCTGTCTTCCGACCTCTCAGGTATCCCTGATCTTGACTCGTTCTGTTGAATGGTTTATGCTTTGGAAATCACTTCTGATTGGACGTGCACATCGATTGATGCCTTGTGCTTTACGGAAACGGCGCTATAGAAGTTTCCAGATTAGAATTATATGTGTTACTTTATATAGCGGCTTGTTAAGAGCTTCTCAAAGCTCTGTTCTAAAACACATTAAGTGTATATTTTCCTGCCGTCTCTACGTAAGCGTATCCATGGCAACGTCGTCAGTGTGGGTGTAATGACACGCGAAAAATTAGTCCCTAAGCTCTAGGCTGTCTCTCTTTGCCTCTATCTGTCTCTGTCTCTACCTCTGTCTCTATCTCTGTCTCTACCTCTGTGTCTGTCTGTATCTGTGTCTCTGTCTATACCTCTGTGTCTGTCTGTGTCTGAGTCTCTGTGTTTATGTGTCTGTGTTTCTACATGCCTTTGTCATTGGACATCGTTTGTCCGCCGTCCGTCTGTGTGTCCGTGTCTCTGTGGCTGTCCGTCCGTCTGTTTGTCCGTCTGTCTGTCCGTCTGTCTGTCTGTCTCCCGGGCAGCCAAGCCGTTGTCAGCGTATGCAGAGCAAGTGGTCGTTGCCCTGTTAATCATAGATGTAGTTAGTGATGGATTTCACTTGGACATTCATCCTACGCACAAGTAACTTAGACGCACACGCACGTACGCGCGCGCTAGCCACCTCGTGCGCATGAGACAAAAATAACTTTACCTGAGCTACTAATTAACTTACCTGTACGAAATAACAGGTGACCGATTACCGACGAACGTCTACGTATAAAACTAGTTGACCTGCGATTCAGATCAATAGAGGAGGTTAACTGTGTTTAAGGTATTCGAGTGAAACCGGCGACAGGTAATTGACACGTGATCCGATCAGGAAATTACACAGGTATACAGGTAAGCAGGCAGATAAATTTTAAGTCGAATAAGTCATCTAGATAAAGGCTTAGGAGTATAGGCATGGAGCTTGTCGAGCAGTTAAGCTTGCGGAAGACTACTGGTTGCTAGAAGGCAGGTGTAAATGCGGACAGGTAAATCCTGTTTGGAATAGCCGTGTATACAGCGCCTGTGAGAGCTAATTGAAAGGCGGTATATGAGTGCTTTAAACATACTTACTTATCTGTATAGTGGTAACCAAAACTATTAGATATGGACAGAAGACATGATTTATGCATTTATTCATTTGTTCGTTTTCGTTCGTTTTCAGAGCATATCTATATAAATGTAAATGTTGATATACACGGTTTTCTATGGCGACCGTATGAACTCGACCATGTTCATGTTTCAATGAATTAGTCGGGTGAAATCCTTCACCACCGCGGCCCATTTGAACTGGAGCCACACCATTTAAGATCCCCATGTACGGACCGTGCTAGCCCGAGATTCAGATCTCTGAAATAAGCCAGAGAACCCTTTTAGGATATTTACTCGCACACTCAGTCAGGAATTCCGACAGGAATAGCACGAAGAAGTAAGTGAAGCTCGTATACCCCAAAATTGTCAGAATTACTGAAGGCTCTATAGCAGTGTCAAGCTACACACGTGCATAGGCCTCAGTACATCAAATAAACCGATGCATTCACTTGCCTAACTCGAAGCAACACAAGACCCTGTTGACTAGGTGGACATCTGAGTAGGTAGATACGAAGGCAGGTGCGTAGATAAATTAGGCAGGTGAGACAAAGAGACCGAAAGGGAACCGATTGAAGCACGGACACACAGGTGCTTAGGCCAATGATGTCATCAACAGCTAAAGCCTTCCGCCATCTTCACCGGCGGTAGGCAGGATAGGCCCTCATTTGCAATTCATAGGTCATTAAGAGCACGAGTCCAAAACTCCGTTAGGTTAGCCTTCGCTGCGCTTTTGAGATGCACTTTAAAAGGCGCTATATCAAATGTCTAAATACATGCATACACACATACATACTAAAATACATACATACATACATACATATACCCATACACACATGCACATATACACTTACATACATACTTACATACATACATACTTAGATACATACACACTTACACGCAAGTACACATACATATATACATAGATACAGCATACATACATGCGTACACACATATACGCATATACATATATACATACATACATACACACATGTACACACATACATACATACAAAGATACACACATGTACACATATACATACATACACACATACATACACACACATACACACGCACACATGCATACACACACATACACACGCACACATACATACATACATACATACATACATACATACATACATACATACATACATACATACATACATACATACATACATACATACATACAAGCTCCTTACACAGGAGACACAGGTCTTGGGGACGGCTGGAACCAAACCCTTGGCGTTACAAAACGAACGCTCAACAGATGGACCACTATTCAACATTCTGCGAATGACGCCATTGTCAACTGATACTGCTTGGTAACAGAAGCGACTGAGTGCAAACAGTTTGCCGAGGCTTCATACTACAGGCTCCGCTGAGCGGTTTTTAATGCGCGATCGTTGGATCACAGACAAAGCGAGCTACCAATTGAGCCTCTGAGTCTCGAGCCAAAAGTATCTAAGTAAACAGGAAGACAAATTGATTTGCTGCACATTTAAAGCTTCACACGTACACAACACACACACGAACACACACACAAGTACAACACATACACACCTGCACACACGTACACAATAGAGAGTGACACGGTAATGGGGAATGCGGTAATACCGCGGTTACCGCGGATTTTACCGCGATAATTGTGTCAGAAGTGACGGTAATATCATGGGCTGGAATACAGGCTTACGATAATACCTTAGGGATGGAAATACGAGCACGGTAATTTCCGCGATAACGGTTGTGGCATTTCCAAAAATTCCCACTACATCAAATAATTACTTTGCTCTAAATTGTTCTGCCTATTCAGTGTCACTAATAAGGCGCCATATTGGATTACAAAGTAAATAACAAGCACTTGTTAATGCTTTGACCTAAGAAATAAGTCGTGATATCTGGCTATAACCAAATGTAATGACCCAATAAATGACGAACAGTTTTGAAGTATTATCCGTTATATGACCTATTAAGATTACAACATATACATATAAGATGGTTAGGGTCGAATAAGTCATCTAGATAAGTCATCTGTCCTAACCCTAACCCTAACCCTAACCCTAACCCGAACCCTAACCCTAATCCTAACCCTAACCCTAACCCTAACCCTATAACAGGGGCCAATGTGATCCACTCTGACAACAAGAGTTAAGTGGCAATTTTCACATTTTCAGTTTTTTCGGCTGTCAAATAGTGAATTCAATTTTGCTGAAATTGTTGAATTATTTATGCAAATATTCCAAATACTGTAGTTCTGGAGATAATGTCAGCTTCTAAAACAATTGACTTTTGCGATTTAAGACATATTTTGTCGGAGTGGGTCACATATTTGTGAGCATTTCACTGTTTTTTTGCTTCACAGTGACGGGAATGGGGAAGGGGACACACCTGATGGGGATGGAGTGGAGATGGGAACAGACTCACGGGTATGGGATGGGGATGGAGAAAATTTTGTCCCCGTGTCACTTTCTAGTACACAACACACACACACACCTAAATACACACACCTTCACACACACATACACACACCTAAACCTACACACACCTACATACACACACCTACATACACACTCCTACACACACACCTACATACACACACACCTACACACACACCTAAATCTAGACACATAAGTACACAACACACACAGGACAGGTAGCTGCACATTTCTAACAAAAACAAGGTCTAGACAAAAAGGAATGTGAATATGAAGATGATAGAGGAAGACAAAGGCAGGTATTTGCAGAAACACGAAGAGTGATATCCGAAAAACTAAGGGAACCTTAATGAACATTTATAGCTAAGCACAAGTTGAAGAGCATTCCAGCGAGTACAGTCTTTGAATATACTTATCCCATATTAAGAAATGAAGACATAAAAACGACGACATTAAGGCAAGGTAAGGTAAGTTGAGCCAAGGTTATGTAATGTAATGTAGCAGACAGTTATATAGCGCCTTTCAAGCATCTCTCAAGGCAAATTGAGGTAAGGTCGACCTCAACGGTCCTAGCAGCCACAAGATGTCGTTAAACGCTGGACACTACAAAATGAAAGCCTAGACTGAGTTAAATGTGATAACGTTCCTCTTGGTCTATTTGTGTCTTTGTATATCTCTGTACCACTCTCCGTTTGTCTGTCTTTGTCTCTATTTTTGCATCTATCTGTATCTCTGTCAATCTCTGTCTGCCTATGAGTGTCTGTCTTTATCTGTATCTGTATCTCTATGTCTGTCTCTGTCTGTTGCTGTCTGTCTCTTTGTGCATTTATGTTTGTGTCTGCCTGTATCTATGTATCTGTATGGCCCAGTCACTCTTCGTCCGTCCGTCCGTCCGTCCGTCCGTCTGTCTGTCTGTCTGTCTGTCCGACTGTCTCCCGGCTAGCTACTTACTGAAGTACAAGAGTTTCTCTTGATCAGCGGGAGTTGGCAAATTTTCCTCGTGATCGCATTCGTGAAGAATAATTGCTGACCTATGGATGGCTTTCTGACCAAGCAACAAAGAATGTAATGCACGCCAGAAACACATTCACATACATTCCTTGTAAAGGAGGTATGCACGAATATGTGTCTATATATAAACTATTATATTCATATTCGTTAAGATCTAGAATTCTATATTACGTACATACCGGCAGTTTATACAAACACACATACTCACGTACGTTGGTACGTACGTACATACACGCATACAAATATATATAATATATATATATATAATATATCTATAAAGGCGTACTTATATACACAGATCTCCATTTATCCATGTACACATCTGACACATGTTTATCTCAACCTGAACACAACCGACCGTAACAGTTCCTCTACATCCTTCTGTCTGTCTGTCTGTCTGTCTGTCTGTCTCTCTCTCTGTCTGTGATTTCCTGGCAACCGGATTGTGGTCTTCATACGATATCATTGGACAATCCCTCTGAATTGACACAGCACTCGTGAATAGCGCGTTGGAATCTTTAAGATTAGCATCATACATACATGCATGCATACATACATACACACATACACACACACATACATACATACATACATACATACCTCATACATTCATACATGCATTCATGCATACACACATACATACGTGTGTATGCATATTCACATGCATATCTATTTGCATGTTTACATGCATACCTACATACAGTACATTCCTAGATGCATACCCACATACATAACTACAGGCATGCCTGTAGGCCTATATATATATATGCATTCATATGTACGTATGTACGTTGACACATATATGCATATAATGGAGACATATACACAAAGAACTCGTATACACATGCACGCAGACATACACATGCATACAGTCAACCTCGATTCGATTAATCTCATTCGCATAGGTCGATTGGCTACCTGTTAACCCAAGGAAACACTGACAATACATCTACATGCATATATATATATATATTAATGTGTGTGTACTGTATATATGTTTTAATTCGTGGATAGATCGCACATGAGTCACTGCTGTGGCTATATATCTAAATTGGACTTGCGTCTAGATCTCGTGACGCAAAGACAGTTTGTAAGGAAATACGCAGCGATCGATAATGCTTTTGCGAGGCGTCCGGTAACCATGGCTACACATGGCAACGAGGCCCATTGTCATCGGTGCTGTGCGCTGCAGCGCTGATGTGTGCACGCACGCAGAAGGGATGAAAGGTAGAATAGAGCGGAAGTGGGAAGGCATGGAAAAGGCAGGAAGGTAGAAGCAAGGATGTAGGGAGCTAGGAAGGAGAGAAGAGAGGGAGGAAGGCAGGAAGAAGGGAAGGAAGGACAGAAAGCGGGAGTAGGGATAGATGGATTAAAGGACGGAGGGTTAGGGTTAGGGTTAGGTTAGATGAAGGTGAGAGGGAGTCACTGAGCGAGGGAATGACAAAAAAGAGGGAAGGAGGAAATGATAAATGGATGGATGATTGGAATGAAGGGCAGATAGATGTAGCTAGAGAAGGACGGATGGATGGAAGGAACGAGTGATGGAATGAAGGAATGACAGAGAGGAAGTAGGAAAGGACTCCTTAGAGGAAGGGAGGAAGGAGGGCAAGAAGGGAGGAAGGAAGGAAGAGAAGAGCTCACATGAACTTAGCCAATATCCTGTAGCGTCGTCTGATTAGACGGGTCATCTGGCGACACTTGGCCGAGTGTTTAGTTTAAAAACAGATCAAGAAAAGAAGACGAAATGCAATGCATCCGGATTGGTATTGTATAGACCCGCAGAACCCAAGGCAGGCAGGCAGGCAGGTAGGCAGGCAGGCAGGCAGGCAGGCAGGCAGGCAGGCAGGCAGGCAGGCAGGCAGGCAGGCAGGCAGGCAGGCAGGCAGGCAGGCAGGCAGGCAGGCAGGCAGGCAGGCAGGCAGGCATACATACATACATACATACATACATACGTGCATACATGTGCATGCATACATACATACATACATACAACAGACAGACAGATAGATAGACAGAGCGAGGCAAACAGAAACAGACTGCAGAGACAAAGAAAGAAGATTCATGGAAAAATAACAGGCAAAGCCGAGGATCTTAATACGACGACCGACTCATATATAATTAGAATAGCTTTTCCAAGCGTTTCTATGCAGATAATTCTGTGAACATATGCTAAACATACATAATTTATATACATATACATAATATAGATACATAACATACACAAAAATATACATATACATAACATACATAAATATGTATCAAAGCCCGCGACAGCGTAGGCTCGTATGATCACGTTAGCATGTAGCGGCCATTGTACGGAGCCCACAGAGCATCGAAATATAGGCCTCGCATACAGAACAAGTGTATCGGCCTGCTTACCCCGCATACCGGCGCCTGCTGTGGCTGCGGAGAGCTGAATGACATCGTTTCTCTCTCATTTTTCCATTTGACGTAGTTACGTTGTTTTTCTAGGACGTGACAGGCGTCATGATGCAATATGATATCATCACTTGAGCCCTAATTGGATATCCGATCGATGGATTAGATTAGTAGTCGCCATTGAGATCAGCTACCGTCGCAGTGGGGATGATCCTTAAGGTAAAATGAAGACATTTGTTAAATACATATTGACTAAGGTAATGGCATGGAATTTGGTTATGAAGATAGAAGGCAAGGTACCATGGTGATGGTTTAGGAAAGGTATGACTGAATGATAATGTCGGTCGCAGTGGAAGAGGAAGGGAGAAGGTTTGCGAGGTTATATAGCGCATATAGACAACCAATATAACGATGCCGTTAGGCCTGCAGGCAGAAAGAGAAACATAAATGCAAACACACATGGAGACATACATCCCAGACAGACAGAAACACAGACACACATATGCATATATACATACCAGACAGATTTTTTTTAGGATGGAACAGCGGGTTGACAGACAGATATATACAGACAGACAGACAGACAGACAGACAGACAGGCAGGCAGGCAAACATACAGACAGGCACACACAGACACATACAGACACAGACACATACAGACACACACACAGACACACAAATACAGATAGACAGCAAATATC
Source organism: Norana najaformis (assembly GCA_964023275.1). Classification (NCBI taxonomy): domain Eukaryota; kingdom Metazoa; phylum Annelida; class Clitellata; order Crassiclitellata; family Hormogastridae; genus Norana; species Norana najaformis. The sequence goes on along the minus strand of OZ029920.1, from coordinate 25,328,983 downwards.
GGACTGAAACCGGAGTGGACCCGGAAGTTTTGAGTCGAAGTGAACATTTGGTGAAATATCATCCCTTATTGGCCTGCACGAAGTCCGCCAAGTCCGTTTTATCTTTCACGTCCAAATGTACCACTGAAAATTACAGATAAGACACAGGCAGACAAAAACGCACACAGATACATAGAGGCACACAAATATACACACACACAGAGTTATAAGCAAAGGGAGAAACAAAGAAGACAAACGAGGTAGACACATGTTGCATACGATGATTTACATGTGTATGCTACAATTAAATATATATATTATATATATATATAATATATATAATCTGCAGCGCATGTAAACAGAATGAGGAAACATTCATTATATATATATATATATATATAATATATATGGTGGTTTTCGAGATAAGAATTTAATCACATGGTGATGCTTTAGAAATCTGAGCAGCATCCCAATATTTGTCATAATAAAAAGTGACAGATGTGATGGGTCAGACGACAAGTAGCAGGAGTGGTCAACTATAAACTGCGTGTTAAAAGGCAATATAAAAGTTTCTGCTTTCGTACTGTCTCCCTGTCTTTGTGTCTGCGAGTCTTTGTAGGCATATATGTATCGACAAACACACAGAGACACAGACAGACAGCAAAAATCATTAAAATTACGCAGCATGACAATGACGATAATGCCTGTAACACATTGACACATGACTAACTAATCGAAATAAGTGTGTCTGGCTGTGTGTCTATCCGTCTGTGCGGGTCTCTGTGTGTCTATCTTAATATTTTATGTGTATGTTTGTGTGAGTGTCGTGAATATCGTGAAGACGTACGTTCCTCTTGATGCTGAATATTGTTGTTGTTGTGTTTGCACTTACAGTGGTGTGCAAAAGTCTGGAACCACCTACGAATTTTGACATTTTTTCAACTTTATGACCTTTTACTGTAATTTTTTCATTGCCCCACTAAATTTTTTTGTGTTTTTCGTTATAAGGGATATATTTGGCTATTATAATCAACTTTTTGACCTAGTTTGGCCTTAGTCTTCTAATTTTTTGTTGAAGTTACCATGTTAATCGCTTAGCGTGTAAATCTCCTAATTTGTACACGTGTACGTACATCCCTAGGCAATAGTGTAAAATAATTAGTACGTACATGTATGCTTTAAAACAGGTCACGTGTGGTCTGTATTCCTTTGTAATCATTTGGGTGGCCTTGAAAAAGGCCGTTTTGTGTGACCGTGGTGAATTAGTATTTGGTGGGCCACCCTTTATTCTTGATCACCTGTCTGCACCGTTTTGGCATCGAGTGCACAAGTTTGATGAGGTGATCATGCGTGACAACGCGATTCCAGGCAGTAATGAGCGATTCAATTAGCTCACGCTTTGAAGTTGGGCGCTTCTTTGAAATTTCCAATGCCACCTTGTGCCACAGATTCTCGATGGGATTGAGGTCTGGAGATTGCGCAGGCCATTCAAGTGACTCAATCTTGTGCTGACGCTTCCAGTTCATCACCAGTTTGGCTCGGTGGCAAGGTGCGTTGTCATCTTGGAACAGGAACCGGCCTGGAAAGAGCTGCTCCGCTGATGGCAACATGCACTTTTGCAGTATTGTGATGTAGTTCGCCCCGTTCACCATTCCATCGACGATGTGCAAGCGTCCCATGCCACTGGCAGCCATGCAGCCCCAGACCATGATCTTCAGAGGATGCTTTACAGTGACATTGAGGCACTCAGGCTTGAACTGCTCTCCAGGAAATCTCCTCACGTAGGTGTGGGCCTGATTGCCAAACAAGCAGAAGGTACTTTCATCGCTGAAAAGCACCTTCTCCCACTTGTCACTTGTCCAGCTTGAGTGTTTCCGCGCCCACTCGATCCGTTTCTTCCTTTGTACGTCACTCATCAGTGGCTTGTTGCGTGCCTTGCAGCCCCGCAGCCCAAATACTTTCAGGCACCGACGACGACGAACAGTTGATGAACTTGCACTGACGTGAGACGTGTCTGACCACTCACGCAGTAGCTGAGGCGAAGTCAACTTGCGGTTGGTCAATGACAAGCGTCGAAGAGCACGGTCCTGGCGTGATGTTGATACACGTGGACGCTCGGACCGAGGCTTGTCTACCACCGAACCCGTCGTGTTCTTCTTCTGCAGGATTGTTACAACGGCGCTGTGACTGCAGCCGACTTTGCTGGCAATCTGGTGGCATGAAAAGCCTTCCTCCCTCAACACTGTCACACGAACACGATCCTCCAACACCAAGCCCCGCTTCTTCGTCATGGTCGATGCAGGAAGTGTAAGAAATCCAAAAGAGCGCGCCTATTTTATAGCTGCTGTCTTACCTAGACACCCTGGACTGTTATTGGCTGGTGAAAACTGCCTCCTGATTGGTCAGAAATAATGCGCGCTGATTGGAACATCTTGATCCAGTTTCACGCAGGATTTGTGAAATTTACAAAAGTTGTACTAAGTATGTTTCAGAACTTATACTTCTGTCAAAAACAGAAATAATTGATATTAAAAAGATGATTATAATAGCCAAATATATCCCTTATAACGAAAAACACAAAAAATAATAGTGGGGTAATGAAAAAATTACAGTAAAAGGTCATAAAGTTGAAAAAATGTCAAAATTCGTAGGTGGTTCCAGACTTTTGCACACCACTGTAAGTCAGAAGATCTTTCAATCGACGATCTCAGGTCGGTTCAATTAAATATCAACGTCGCCGTCAGCTATCTGGCCTTACCTTATCTTACCATTCTGATTTCCTTATCTCTGATTTCCTGACCTTATCTGACCTTTCCTTACCTCAGTCTACCTTACCTTACTTCGCTTTGTCTAATCAGGCTTAATCTTATCTGTGTCTTGCCTTGCTTGTAATTTACTTTGTCTGATCTTGCCTTGATTCGTCTTACATTTTCTTTCTTATCTGACATGACCTTCATTACCTGATCATACCTTACTTATTCCTCCCTTCTTGCCCTCCTTCCTCCCTTTTATCTTACCTTACCTTGTCGTACCTTTCATTGCCTTATCTTAGCTTACCTTACTTTACTCCACTTCAAGAGAATTTGCAATGCAAATATTTGTATGCTGAATACATTATTGTTATCGCGGAAAATCTGTTTATGATCTGAATCTCAGTGGCTTAAAATTTCCATGAATTTGTTCCTGTGACTCGTTTCTTTTTCTCTAAAGGCCTAAGTCATAAAAATGAGGACCAAATTCCTTCGGCAAGACTTATCATGCGTCGGGCACTTGTTGGCCTACAGCAATCGGGCTGATAAACAAACAAACAAACCCAGAGTACAAGAGTAAGGGGTGTTGGAGCGAACGTGTTGGCCATCGATATACCTGTACAAATTAGACGACACTCGATGGGGCCGAGAGATCCGATTTGCTTTAACTGTTAGGGACGGGCATTTCGTTAGATGCGCTGCTATTGTTTCTACCACTGATCATTGTTCCAAATTCTCTTGGAGTTATATGGCAGAACGGTTGCGTCAAATGTTTCAAAATTCTCTGGCAAGAGCCATAGCGAAAACCTCTAAGTATGAGAATGTTACTCCTATAATGCATTCATTACACTGTTTGCCGATCGAGTAAAGAATTAAGTTTAAAATTTGCCTTATAGTTCACAAGGCATTACACCTAATTCAGCCGATGTATCTTCGCTTCTTGCTTAACCCTCGTATTAGCAAATATAATACTCGATCAAAGGATACTTTGAGTCTTGCTGTGCTACGCGTCAGGAAAGTGTTGCGCTCTTGGACTTTCTCCATGTCTGCTTCAAGGCTTTGCAATTTGCTGCCTCATTCTATTGGATCTCTAGTGTCGTTCAGGCCTAAGCTTAAAGCTCATTTGTTTCAGCTTGCTTACCCGCCTAGCTTGACGTTTGGCTTCTCTGACTTATTGCGTTCCAAAGATTTTCTAGCAGTAGTCTGTCGTGTGCTAAGCTGAAGTTTGAGTTACAAATGTCGCTGATGGATTCGTCAGTTTAGAAACTGTGACGATTCCAACACTGCAGTTATTGAACTGTTCGTATAATTATAATTACGTCAGTCAAACACTGTGTCTCTACTCGAGTTAACGCTACGCTACGAATCGGGCAAGTTGTCCGATCGATTGACACTTTAAAAGGTCATCGATAGTGTGATAGCGCATGTGAAGAACCTTTCAACAGTTCTGTGAACACAGTTATCTAAGGATGCTTGTTGAAGCATGAACTCATTACGTAAATTTCCCCTTCACATACAAAGCGCACCGTATCCATTCCCTCCACGTTTCTTTTTATGGTTCCTAGGAACGATCACGATTTTCCTGTCAAGCCATACAATCGATAGTCTCATAACTGGTAGCCACATGACTGATCGTCATACAGTTGGTAGTAATTTAACTGGAGGCTATATAACTGGGGTATTAATGTTATCTTATGAATTTATTTTTGAGAATTATTTGAATAATAGTTGAAAATGAAATTGAATGTACAATCGTGCAAACAAGAGCCTGTGTCTTGGTTCATTGTCATATTTCTGATAGTAATGGTCTGCCAATTCTTCTATATTGTCAGAATTGGTCTTGAGATGATTTGTTTGCCCTCACATTATTGTGATCCAAACAGCATTACTAACAATTTAATTAGAACAAGACGACTGGCAGCGGATAATAAGATGATGTGGTAAGAGGAGACGAGATGAGATAGGATTATCTCAGATTAGATTAGATTAGATTGGAGTGGACAAGACTTCAGCAGGTTATAGGCTAGATTAGACTAGAAGACTCTGGATTAGATCGGATCAGATCAGATCAGTATGGACTAGGCTATACAACACTAGACTAGATCAGACTGTAGCAGACTAGACAAGACTAGACTAGACTATCATTAGACTAGAGAAGACTGGACTACACTAGACAACTAGAATAGAATGAAATATGATAGAATGGAATAGAAGAATTAATAGAATAAATACAACAGATTTCACTTGATTAGATTAGATTTGATTTGATCAGATTATACTTTACTAGAATGTCAGCGTATGTTTAATCTAACTGGCCTTCCCATAATGATGTTAGTTAAATATGCCTCTTTATTTAATTGTAGAATGTTCTGATAAAACATATTTGCTTTATTCTTTAAAACAAAAATTTCCAATGCTTGAACCCCGAAGAGAAGTTTTCAAGAACTGGCGCTATAAAAATATCCGCCTGCCTTTGATCTACAGCCCAGTTCTCAGTAATCACGAAGACGACGAAGATATCCATCCATTTCAAAGTACAGGGAAGACGCTATCCCTACCAGTTACTCGAATATCGATCTAGGAGACCAAAACACTTCTTCAGGCCCAGTTAATAGCTTTGTACAGTAGATAGCCACTCGTTGCTATAGTACAGACATCGATGCTTCGCATGATAAGTGTTTTCGTCGATTTTGACAATGAGAGCCATCATGGACTGGCTCATAATCGTTGCAGCCTCGTCCCTTGAAGCCAGACGTAGGCAGGCAGGCAGATAGGGACATACATACGATACAAGTACATACATACATACATTAGGGTGATCCATAAAAATGAAAGTTGGAAACTTGGAAATCTTACCCCTCTGTGTTGTTGCTTGTGTTAAGAAAATGATATACAATATTTTGGGGGCTGATAGGGTGTTTTAAAAAGGTGCCACAAGCCGCTAGTTGTAATTAACTTTGGAACGTAAGTAAAATTCGCATTCACCGTTAGCATAATTTCTTCAGCAAGAAAAGTCATACACCTTGTAAGAAATACTGTTATTAATAGATAATTAGTTATTTATCATAACAAGAAACTGTAAACTCCCTAATTGGTTATATACAAAATAGATTTCAAAGAAATTTGTGCTGTTACACAATACGCAGTCTGCTGAGAGATTTACAACCAACAACTCACTGATATTTGCTCCAGTCGCGAGTTCTTAGTTATTGTCTGCTTTAGTGCATTTGGATACTTTTGCTGATGTTATTCCACTAACTGTATTTAGGAACTGTTTTTGGCCCTCATTCTTTGTTAGAATACTGTTGAAATTCTGTGTCGCGAGCTAGTCGCAAAGTCAGCGTTAAGAAGAAAAAAAATCAACACAACTGTTTACGCGTTTCTTCTCCTCGTTGTTTAATCTCAAAACGCCATAACTCGAGTCTCCCCCTAGACTGTCATCCTGCCCCTGGTATATAAAATTTAGTAAGTAAGTGGGACCTGCCCACCCCTTGGTCCTGACATTCTGCATCAGCGCAAATCCCCTTTCTGCACAGTCGTTAGCTACCTTTATTGTTCGAACAAACTCCATGGCACCTTGGTAGTCAGGTAGCTTTCCCATTCGAGTGGATCAGCTGGCAGAAACTCTGTTGGAAGACTCAATACTTCAATGAACCGGCGTGAAGATTTGGTTACGAAGTTAGAAACAGTCTTTTCTCTGATAGGTATTGCAGCACCCTCAAGAGTTTTCCGTTTTTGGAGGGTGTTCTGAACCTTCTTTTTTCATGGCCTTCACCATCTCGCGCTTGACTGCAACAGAGATGGCAGGGTGAAAAAAATGACAGTGATATCAGCGTTTCACTCAAGTACCAAAGGTGTCTTGAAAAAGCACTACTAGCCACGTTTGAGATAGCTTTGTCTCCATAATTAAAGAGCTGCTGCAGCAAGCGGAGCCAGAAACCAATAGTGGACATAAGCTTTGACCGCAAACATAGCAAATCTCTCTTACCAGCTTGCTCACGTTTACTCATGACAAACTGTGCTTGGAATATAGTTATTTAGATTGCATAGATTACACGAGCCATCCACCTGGCTTGATGGAGTGCTCCTGGCTGCATGCACCGGATGCCTCTTGCAGGGATGCCACCAAGGTAGATGATTGTCTCTAACATCTCCCGATAGTCTTCACGTGCTTGTGTTATCGCTAACTGCTTTTTGCGAAGTACTATAATATCTTCATTGTCTGCCACCCAATCACCAAGAGTTGTGTACTGTTCCTTGTCTATAAATTGCCATTGTTGCTGGAAATGCTTAAACAGCAGAATGTCAGGACCAGCTGACTGCATGTCACAAGCTGCAACAATTTCTATTATGTATTATGTACTGGCAGCATCCAAGATGGAGTAAGTTTCTCCCGATCTTTAACTCGACGAGTGTGCAAGCTTCAAGGTTAATGCCAGTATTGCTACTTGTTGTATCAAATGACGTTGCCTGAACACGGTCTTTGATATTCCAGTCTTCCAAGCAGTCAACCAATGCTTCTGCCATCGCCTCAACTGTTCCGGCTGGCAATTTGGAAACACCAAACAGTTTTGTTCTTCCAGCTCCAGAAATAATCACTGGTAATCTTTCAACTTTGTCACCTCCAGATAATTCTGGTAAAATCTTACCGTCTTAAAATCTTAGTGGAATCTGAGGATTGAACGATTGTTTAATGTCGGCTGCAATGCGCCTCTTTGTGTTTATAAATTAACATCAAACTATTAACTAGCATCATTTAGCTGTTTTCCATCCACAAGGAACTATGTCAAATTGCTGCAGAGTGCAACAAGAACTTTGTGATGAGCGTGGCACCTCTTAATCATGTCACAACATTACATTTGTCTCAATTTTCATTTCCTTTCTATAACATATAACGATATCCACGGTAAGAAATTTAAAAAATGGCCATTAATTTTTTAATGCCACATAAGGACTACCCTAAAATACATACATGCATATAAGCATGCATACACATATAAATGCATACATACATACATACATACATACATACTTACATGCATACATGCATACATACATACATACATACATACATACATGCATACATACATACATACATACATGAATACATACATGCATACATACTTACATGCATGCATACATACATACATGCATGCATACATACATACATGCATACATACATGCATACATACATACATACATACTTACATGCATGCATGCATACATACATACATACTTACATGCATGCATACATACATACATACATGCATACATACATACATGAATACATACATGCATTCATACTTACATGCATGCATACATACATACATGCATGCATACATACATACATACAAACAATCCAGCCGCTGGCGCGGTGGGATGATTCAGACTATGCTGCTCCGATTCCGAACATCACCATAATAGATAGATTCGTTTGTCTATGAATGAGGTCCGGCTCAAAATCGACGCGCATTTAAGTACGTACGTATAATATATGGCTGCTATATATGCGATACATACATATATCAAAACATGCATACATAAATATATGTACATACATATGTATACATACACATATATATATGTATACTTACATATACATACAGACATACGTGGATACATATACATATATACATACATATGTATGTATATATGTGCGTACATACTTGCGTACATGCATACATACATATATATAAGCCAACAAACATACATAGTACATTACGTATATGCCTAATACTAGTATATATATGTATGATATCATACTTCCATGCATATTTGGCACATAATGCACACAGAAACTTTTATTCATATCTAGATAATAGAATATATAATTATCACACATAATTCACCAGAAAATGTCAACTAATTATTGAATACGTTTGTTACAATTCAACGTTGCTTTTATTTCACCGCTTAGTCCCGTGTCATTACTTCAGTCTGTATAATTACACGAGGTCGATGAAAGAAACAATTACATCAGTTACCTATAAACATCGCCGAAGGCTCTTGAATTCAATTTAAAATGTAATTACGCGAATATCGAGCCAATTATTTTGGCTACCGATGCAGCGGTGCTTTAGCGCGAGCAGCTGCGTCTGGTGTCAATATTTTCTGACAATGGGTGTATGACATTTTATACTAATTAAAAATGCTTTGGTAATTATTACTGCGCGTCGTTTTTACACACCTGAATCTCATCAGGATCCGTTCGTTTGAAGGTACACCTGTGAGCTACCTGTGCTGACATCAGATGAGTGTAACTACCTTGAACCAGCGAGAATTGCTTTTTTCCGATAGTTCTCTAATGCCATTAGGTCTAAACTTACGGCTTGACTTTTCAACTTGCTTGTCCACTCTTGCGTGACGGCGGGCGAGTTTCCCTGCCATATTGTATTTCGGACGGACTTCTCGGGCGGATTACGATTTAGTTAATGCGGTCTTAATTGAAAAGACCATCGATTGATGTCTTATGCATTCATTCATTCATTCAGGACATTTATATAGCGCCTCTTAAGTGGGTATACCAAGAGGCGCTCCCAGCATTATGATAACGGCTCGATAGAAGTAATATGATTAGATTAGATTGAATTGGATTAGATAATAAACGATTTCAGGTCAGCGTTGTGCGCAAAATAACGTAACTGCTACGAAAGGCTTCTAATGTGGAATATGTTAGAATTCGTCGCAACGTGTTTACTTTTGCAGCTGACTTTGTGATGTGATCTTTGTAGAAGACAAAACCACCGAAGAAGTAGTGATGTGAAAACTCGCTCATCCGTGTTCACGGCCGGTCTGTATGTACGTCGTCGGATTCTGAAGAAACTCTCATTCCAAGTCTCGCAAAATCTCGTACAGTTCTCGTATTCTCGTCGCACGATGCGTTTTCAAAGGATTTCAGGCGTTTGGCGTTACGTCGGATTGTGCGCCATTATCGTATACTTCATTTCTTTCGGGAGTTTCATGTCACGCATGATGTCATTTGAGCGGTCAGCGAACCGTGACGCCGTTTCGGTTGAATTGACGGCGGACTTACATCGCTCTACACGAGAAGTTGTGCAGACGTTATCAGCAACTACTAGAAATCCACTCGGAGATTTGCAGAAAGGTACTTTGAACCCGTTTCTCGATGTTCCTAGAAGTACCATTAGGCCTGATTCTCAAGACCCACCCAAAAGTACCTTGAGGCTGGTTTCTCCAGACGCACCAAAAAGTACTATGCCGTTAACTCTGGAGAAACTCTTACCAGACTTCCTTCTGGACAAGCTGGTACAGCATCTGAAACCGGAATCGTCTCGCAGGACGTCGGACGCTTCCGAACCGGAAGCAGACGAGCAACCGGAAGTGAAGCTACTGCGCATGTTCGAACGGCAGCGGAACTCGTCCGCCATCGTCAAACCGAACCGCGTTGACGAGGCCTTGCGACATCTCAGCGCCTCAAACCGTACCGAAAGCCAGACCGGAAACGCGTCCGCCGGTCACGTGGTAAATCCGCATCCGTTTCGCTACCTGATAAACTGCGCAACGCTCTGTCGAAAGTCGTCGGATCTGTTTCTGCTCGTGTACGTTCACACGGCACCCCATCACCACAAGCGCCGCATGATCATACGACAGACCTGGGGCGACGTACAGCAATACTCCGTCGACATCCGGGTCGTCTTTTTCACAGGAAGTTCCGACTCGACCGGCATCCAGAGGGCGCTGCAGTTCGAGGCGGAGCAGTACGGCGACATCGTACAGGAGGACTTCCTCGATTCGTACCGGAATTTGACCTACAAAGGTATCGCGGCCCTGAAGTGGATCTCCAACTACTGCTCGATCGCTGGTTTCGTTCTGAAGACGGACGACGATATATTCGTCAACATGTTCACCCTGATTCGACACCTGCGACGAATCCGACCCAGCCAGGGGCAGACCGAGGTACAGGGACTGCTCATGTGCCTCGTCTGGCACGGAATGCCCGTGATGCGATTCGGGAAGTGGATGGTCAGCAAGGACGAATGGAAGGAAGACACATACCCGACGTACTGCTCGGGTTCAGCGTTCGTACTCTCTACGGACGTGGCTGTCGCCTTGCACAACGTATCGTACTACGTACCTTTCTTCTGGGTCGACGATTTCTACATCACCGGTCTTCTGCCGCTGAAACTTGGCACCATCAGCCACACCCAGTTCATGTCAACGTATCTACTGAACGGCAATGCTCTCGAGGAGAAGTTTACCGGGTCCCAGTGGTACAAGTACATATTTTCTCACGTCCACAACCTCGATGCGATCCAGTCTGTCTGGAGAAAAGTGGTGGCGCTGTCCAAAGGAGAATTCGTGCCAACGATCCAGTACCTCGTGCCGAAAAACACGACGGCCGCTCCTCGGTCACATTAGAGTATCCGGTTGGTTAGTCAGGTCCAGGTGTCGATGTGAGATTCTCCGAGTTCGGTCTGTTGTTCGATCGAAGGTCTCTCTCTGTCGTGGTGACATCTAGTGCCTTGAAAAGTGATGTCTGAAAAAGTGCCACTTCAGAAGTTTCCGTTTCTAGCATTCCGTGTAAATCTGTGATTTATGCTGTGCATAATAATCGATTGGCCGGCTGAATGGCTGACTCACTGATTGACTGATTGACTGACTGATTGAATGACTGAATGACTGATTGATCGACTGATTGGCTGAATGACAGACTCACTGACTGACTGGGTGAATGAGTGACTAACTGACTGATTGACTGACTGACTGAATGAATGAATTAACGAATGCATTAACGAATGAACATAAGAACAAATGAGCGAAAGAACAATTGATTGATTGATTGACGACTGATCGATAACCTTACCTTGCCCACTGTTTGCATTTCCTCTTTCTCTCAGCTCAAAGAAGAGGGAGGCTGAAATGTTGGGTAGTTTTAGGAGGTGGACAATATGCGTTATATTCTCGGCAAATGCTACTTCTCTTCAGTTGCGTAAATGTTGCCACAGGTGACATTTTTAGGCCACGTTGATGATTTCGAGATGTGTTTGACATTGTGTTCAGAGGAGATTCTTAAAAGGCATTACATAAAAGCCAGATTCATGTGCCAACAAGTGACTCTGTTTAAAGGACTTTTATTTATTTAAACCATATAATATCGCACAAAGTCATTAAATCTGAAACTGAGGCGCGAATAACATGATCGCTTTTGGGGCCAAGACAGGGTCATGAAAAGGTCAAAGTAAACTCGTGGGTCTTCGCAACTTATTTAAGTGGTGAGAGAAAGTTGGCAAGTCAGGCCTTTCTTCGTCAACAGTTCCAAATACGCGTCCAAGTATGACTATGTTATCGCTCATGTATGCAACGGCTTTCGGAGGTCCCTTAAAGGCACTATATAAATGCTCTGTTACGTACAAAATACATAGATTTGATAGTTGTAATTGCTCAGGTAACGGTATGGAGAAGTATGGCATGGTGTGGTTTAGTATATATGCCATACTGTAGTCCGCTAAATTTGCCATGCTGTAGTCTTGACAGGTTCCGGTCTGATACATGTTTCGTGTGCGTGGTCTATTCTGGTCCAGTATGGTTTGGTCTGTGTTATCAGAAGGTATGGTATAGGAAGTAGGCTGATTTGATGTGGTATGCTATAGTTTAGAAGGAGGTTCTGAGGTGGTTGATGTATTGTGGTATGCTTTGGAAGAATGCTCCGATATCGTACACAATATGGTTTAGTAGGCTGATCTGATCCGGTATAGTGTGGTTTAGGGTCTGGTCGCGTTCGTTTGGCACAGAGTCTGGGATTCGAATCCAGAGCATCATTTGAGATTGATAGTTGGATGCTGAGCAAGATATTTACATTGTTGATGTCGTCGTGTTCCCGCTTCCACGAAAGCATCCATAGAAATCCATAGAAAGTGCATCAGAGGTGTCATGCCTCATCACCTGACCTTAATTGTCTTACCTTGTCCTAATTTACGTTACATTAGATTACATTAATATGTATATAACCTTCTCTAACATTTGTTTATTTCTTAGCACTGAGATAGTTTTGTCTTACTATGCTCTGCCTTGTTTTACGTTACAGTTATATACGGCCACCTTCAATGTTCGTTTCTTAGAACTGAAATTGTTTCTTGTGGGAGTTAAAGTCTCAGATCGATAGGAAATCATCCATTGTTTTTTCCTGAAATGATGCCGTGTAAAATGTCTTAAAACGTTTTGCAATTTTAGCCATAGGCTTATTTTATTAGGCTGTTGCCGGATGTTCTGCTTTAATGCTTTAACCTATTGACACCTATACGCCAAGAACCACTCCTCTTATGTTAGGGCTGCCTCGAGTACTCGATTAATCGCGAATACTAGATTCCGAAAAAGATTCGAGTAGTTTCTTAGTACTCGAGTACTCGAGAATTTTCAGCTATGTTCTTTGTTTAGTAATCATTTTAGTCAACTAAATGCAAATCCAGCTCAAACCCTCAAATGATTGCTTTCAATGCCATCTGTTATATATTTCGCATGGGGACTCGGGATTTGAACCCCGATCACAGAGGTCAAAAGTGATATATTGCCAACTTGGCCACCATGCCAACTCTCTCAGGTCTTAAAGCTGAACAATATGCCTTACTGTCTCTGGTCCTCCTTCACATCTCAAGTGTCTGATTCCGTTGTGTTCTTTCTGGATCATCTGTTTCTGATGACATCGTAAAGGGTTATAATTCAAAGCTAATGACGGACCGCCTGAACTAATTTCGATAGAATATGATATGAAGGTAAATTTCAAAAAGACAAAGATTCTGAAGATAAGCAGAAAAGAAGAAACAGCTGTAAGAATAATAATAAATGATGAAGAGTTGGAACAGGTCAGGCAGTTCTGCTACTTAGGAAGTATGATTACAACAGATGCAAAATGTGATAATGAAATAAAAAGGATATAGATGGGAAAAGACGCTTTTATGAAGAGGAAAAAATTAGTTACCACTGAAAGACGAGAATGGTCAAAAATTGATGTGGAGCGTGGTCTTATATAGATCGGAAATATGGACCATCAGAAAAGAAGACATCAGAAGACTGGAGGCTTTTGAGTTATGAGTATGGCGCAGAATGGAGAAGGTTAGCTGGACAAAGCATAAAACAACCGAAGAGATACTTCAACAGGTGGAGGAGAAAAGATCTCTGATGGCTACAGTGAGAACAAGGCAGAGGAAATCGATTGGACACATACTGAGAGGTGATTCCATTCAAATAGATACCATAGAAAGAAGAATGGACGGAAAGAAAAGAAGAGGAAGACCTAGACAAAGCTACTAGACTGGATGATGGGGACGGATAAGGTAAACTGAAGGAGGAGGCCCAACAACGTCAGGAATGGTGCCACTGGACGTTCGAACCCTTCCGTCAGGAAGCAGAGAACTTGAAGAAGTGAACTTCAAATACTGCGCTTTGGGCGAGGTCCATGTCCACACCTAATATAGGTTGTACTCTGAGTGGCTTAAATTAACTGTGTCACGGTGGTCTAAGCGGTAGACGGCTTGATGTGTAATCAATAGTAGTGAAATAGAAATAAAACAATGCATACTGTGCTTGAAGAAAGACCAATAGCAATTAATAAGCTAAAGGAATCGATAGGCTTAGAAAGATCAGCTGGAATGTGAGCAAGCCGGAGTCTGTTGTGCAGCTTTGAATCATGGTTGGAAAGGATGTGATGTACAGGCAGCTACTGAATTTATGGTCCTTTCTGAGATAAGTTTTAAATTATTTAAATAATCACCTATGACAAGTCACGACCATGCCTGCCCTAAGGGCATCCAGCATGCAGTAGGCAGTACAATGTATGGTCTAATAAATAATTAAGTGGGCTCACTATAGCCATGTCTATGGGCAATGCGTATATACTACTCCCGCATATACATATAAATGCGCCAGTAGTGCCATAATATTATTGACCCACGAATTCCGCGACTACTCGAATACAAAGTAATCGACGTGGTACTCGATTGCAAAACTACTCTGAGTATAATTTGATATTCATAGTTATTCTTAAATGTATCCATTAACATGTATTCTTGAACGATGTGCACACTTTATTTTGCTACAACCTTACATTTCCTTGCCTCGCTTACCTTACTTTACCTAACCTTACCGCATCTTACCTTATCTCTCCTTGCCTTGCCTCACATCACATCACCCTACCTTAACTTATCACTTCACCTTACCTTAACTTATCTCACGTTACAATAACTTCCTTTACCTTAATTTTCTTACCCTACACTACCTTATTATACCTTAATTTTAACCTTACCAGAAACTATTACCTTATATCCATGAAAACAATAAAGCTCTCAACGAGCAAGTCACCAATGTCATTAAGATCTGACTAAAGCTGCATATTTGCAAGAGGTAAAATTTCATTAGTGGAAAGTATTTTTATTTTTGTGCAAATTTTAGCAACCTGTAAAAGTAGTGCATAGGTAACTGTTGGCTATTATTTTTTCTGTTAAATTATAATCGCGTAAATCTGAATGTTCTTCTTGCAAATTAAAAGTTCCTTTCTTCCGGATATTTACAAGGAAATTTAGATTCCTTGTAACGTGACATACGTTTATAACAAAATGTTAATGTGAACAGTTGTTTATCTTTTACCTGCTTGCTGTTTACGACTTAGTTTTATTGCTCGTTGTTTTTATGTTATTTTAAGCACCATAAACGTCATGACCGTCTTTGTCAACGTCAGCATCAACAATAAATTGTGTTTTTCATCGTGAACATTCGATTGGTTTATGCAAACCCTGTTGTCGTAAACATTTAAGTGGATGACGTTTCTCATAATTTTTCGTTGTTTTGTCTTATTTGCGCTATTTTTGCTTCAGCTCTTGTACATTGGACTCAAAAATTAAAGCAAGAAGAAGGCAGGACTAGATGTGGAACTATCAAAAGAGAGCGGATGTTGGGTATCATCAGCATACAAATGGTAGTCAAGGCAGCTATTAGTAAGTAGGCAAGTAAGACATCTGTTAACACGCCATGTGTCCATCGTCTGAGTGTGGAATCGTAGGCGTAAGTTGTGAACCGGGTGGAGATGTGTAAAATGTGAACAGCGGGCCCAGCACATAACCTTGTGGAGCGCCACGATTCAAAACAGTAGAGGCAAAATTAGATGCTGGTAAAATGCGGACCAACGGAGAGCAGGACCGGAAAGACCAAACCAGTGCCCGAGGCTATGAAGGAGTATGCCATGATCAGCAGTATCAAAACCGGCAGATAGGTCAAGGAAAATAACGGAAGTTTCTTTTCCTTGGTTCATGGAATTGATTATGTGATTGTGAACAGCAAGTAGTGCGATTTCAGTGGAATGGTATTTACGGTAGGCATATTGGAAGGGAAGGTACAAGTTGTGCAATGAAAGGTGATTACTTAGACTACCAGCAACTACTTACGCTCGACAGCAAAGGGGGTCTCGTTGTTCCCCGTCCCGTACTTCCACTAAGAAACAGGGTAGTTTTCGCCGTGGTCAGCAGTTATTCTGGAACACACTGCCACAAAAACTGCGATATAAACTTCTTGTCCTTTCTCTTTATTTCCCAACGGTTGCAGACCACTCTGTATGACTGCAGTTTTGTTTTTAAGTCGGAAGCTCAATGCGGAGTCTTCTTGAGAGGCGTTTCATAAACGTGGAGTTACAATTACGATTGATCTGTTCGGATTCCGTTCGATCATCCGTTCGATCGTAATCCCGAGGTTTCTACAGGGCCCAGCGAAAGCCACGTCACGGGGACCAGCTTATTCACATGCTCTCAGTCAAAACAAAATCGATAGGCAAAAAGAGTTCGGTTCCAGGTCAAAATCCAAAAGTCATGCAGAGAGACAGCGTGGCAGCTAAGGTGGGTGAGGTTTGGGATTGGAGCGGAGAGATCAAAGGAAGAAGGGGAGCGAGGATAGGATCCGATTCTGAGACAGGCATGTAGAATTCACGCAGAGCATCGATCGAGTCTCCCAGCCCTATTATGACAATTGCGTTGGAGAATCTTCGGAGTAATATTTTATGAGTGACCTCGAACATAATGCGCTGTAATTCATATCTCAGTGATCATGGGACAACATAGGTTTATTCGAGCCTAATTAGACGTTTAATTATTAATGGCGATAATAATGCTATACAGAAATAACAACATTATTAACAAACGCGTGTATGTGTGCATGTAGTATTAGTTCTGTGTTTATTAAGCTGCACTGCCTAATAACAAAGCATCAATCGATGGCGCTGAGCAACCATACATAGTAACCCGCACATTCCACATCCCATGGCGAGCGCTCACACCAATCAGATACCGTGTCACACACGTATGTGGGCCTGTGTATGCCTCTGCATTTATGTTCCGCCTTTACGAAACTTTTCACGACATTCATCACTGTATTCATCCCAAGAACTATGAGTTTGAGATCATTTTTTCATTGTTATTATTATTAAATATTTATTATTAAAATACTATTAGACCTAAATAATCATAATTACTATTAACATCTCCCATAGTTATTATTTTTTAGTTATTAATATGAAACGTGGCTAGTGGGTTATGAATTTCAGAAATCCATAGTCTTCGAAGATGTCTAGGGCCGTTGCTAGATTGCCATAGATCTCCGCCTCTTCTTTCATCCTTTCTTCTGTACGTCTCCCTGTCTGTTTCTTTTTGACTATCTGTCTATATGCCACTATCTCTTTACTTGTCTGTCTTGACAAGTCTGTCTGTCAGCCATCCAAGTCTGTCCATGTCGTCTTTTGTACATCAGTCTGTCTTTCTGTCTGTCTGTCTCTGTCTTTCTGTCTGTCTCTGTCTGTCTGCCTGCCTCTTGGCGCCCTTTGACCCGGTGATATCAGCTGGGTGTGATTCATGCCATCCTACACCAAATCAGGATCTTGATGATGACCCTATCCGGGTTATTCAGTACTAAGGGCTCAGTCTGAACTGGTTGTCCACTTGGCCCACTTCCACTACGCAAGGGTTTTTTGTCTTTTGAGTGGTAGAATCATCTGACAAGTGATGGAACCATCTTAGACGTGGTAGAATAGTCTCAAAAATAGTAGAATCATCTCACAAGTGGTATAAGCATCTCGCAAGTGGTAGAACCATCTCACAAAGGGCAGAGCCAGACCGAGTGGCATTCCTTTAGAAGTGTTCTTTTGCATGACTTTTCAACACAGCTTCCTTCCATTTTTCTAAACCGTGCTCTGTCCGCGAGGTTTTGACAGACGACACCTCTAAACATAGCGGCGCTAAATAAAGACTCTGGTACTTTACATCACCTTATTACACTGTAATTTGGAGCGATCCTTAGAAATTGTCACGATTGGTGTTTTTTGAGGGAAGTCCGACAGCCGTGCAATGATTGTTCGAACCAGATGTTCTATTGTTATCCATGGAATGACGCTGGGGAATCCCCGTTGTCTGTGTGAAGTTCGAGGTCATAAGGTCAACGTCCGTCTCCCTTGTCGGGTAGGTCGGCTGGAAGCGAGGCACGGCGGTGTACGTGGCGTTGGTGGGGTGCGGCGCACTGCGTCCGAGACCCGGTGGGGGTGACGACCTTGCCAGGGGCGTCTGAGTTGCTCCCGGCCCCCCATCGGTAAGCGGGGTCGAACGGTGCTGGCGGAAGCTGTTCGGCGAAGCGGAAAGACAGATTGCACGCGAGATGTCTTCGCCGTCGCTCGACTTCCGGTATCGATCGACGAGGTCGATCACGTGGATGCGCTCGTTACTTCCGGTCGCGGCGCCGGCGGTGGCGCCCCCTTTCGAGCACCCGACTATCCGTAGCGTCTTTTCGGCGTAGCGTTCACGCCGTCGCGTCGTCTGCTGGAGGCGGATCTTGCGCAGGCAGAGTACGGAGACAAAGAGAAGTACGTTAAGCGCCAGCATGCCACACCCTACGGATAGCGTTATACTGAGCGGCAGCGCACCTGTCGTCGAGGAGGATTTCGCGCTCTGCGGGTCTCCAGACAAAGTGAGGATTTTCGCGCCGGAAGTGGGCTCTACTGTGGAGTACCTGGGAACGTTGGACGTCCGTCTATTCGGAGCTCTTCGGGTCGTTCTCTGTTGAAGCAAGGTAGCGGAAGAGGCGTTGATCGCGTCGAAGGAACTCGAGTACGTCGAAGGGTGCACCGAGAAGTAAGTCGAGGATGACGGTACGGAGGTAGAGGGCGGTCGAGGAAGGCGGGTTGTCAGATCCCGGGTCCCCGAGTCGTCGAACGAGTCCGGATCGTCGGAGTTTTCCAGCTGGTGGTAGCTGGCGTCCGAGTTGTCCGACCGATGGAGTTTCGGAATCAGGTCGAGCCAAAGTGCCATCTTCTCGGCACGGAAGTGGTGCCTGACGGATGGTTTCAGACCTAGGTATGACAGCAACAGAGTCGAGATGCTATGACTTGATAACCGAACGCATCTTAACTTAACTTCACCGTGCTTGCCAGCATCGCATCCATGGCGCCGCTGTTATCAACAAAACTCTAAATAACGATGCTTTAAAGATTTTGTAAAGCTGGTAAAGTAAAGCTCATGTGCCCCATATTGAAACGCAGGGGAGGCGCTTGTGTCTTAGTCCTAGGCTTGGAGAGGGCGTAAGACGAATCCAAAGGCCCTGGACACAGATCAATGCATCGCAGGACTTGCCGTTGACTTCCCAGCTTATGTCGATAACAAACTCAAATGTTTGGTGATGGAGACAAGTGTACACGAACAACTTGTCAGGCGTTATTACACGAAGTGCGCTCAGCAGGTTCGAACAAGCAATCGTTGTATTACGAAAAGCATCATAAGTTAAAAGCATCAAAGAAAAGAATTATCGCAGGTAAAAGATGCCTTATATCCTTTCTTTTTTCGCCCTTCTTTCTCTCAAAGGCTATCACTTCATTGTTTCTTTCCTTCTGCTACGCGCTCTTTCTTTTATCTCTCTTTCTTTCTTCCTCTTTTTTCCCTTTCGTGCTGTCTAACCGATCCTACATTTATGTCTGACTTCACAGACAGATTGAATAATTTCAGGAATTGATTGACTGCTTGATTGGTCCTTTGATTGCTCCATTGATCGAAGTCTTCCTGCAGTCAGGCGGATGACAAATACTGTTTACGATTTACGGACTCCTCCCTTCTCCGTGATAAATCCATCTCGCCAGACTTACCGGATAATCCTGGACCGCATACATCAAAGTTCCCAAATCCGAGTTGCCGTTTAGACGATCTTTTGTTTATCCTCTTCCCACAGAAGTAAGGGATTACCTCACTGGAAAAGATCTCCAGCTAACTACTACGTTCCTTTTCCTTAACCTCAGGCCACAATAACTTCTCTTTTATGGAGGTAAACGCTTAAGCCCTGCGCTCTGGGTTCGAATCTCCGTGTCTGACGTAAAGTAGACTCAATAGCAGAGGTGGAACCGAAATTTAATGTTGATGAGCAGTGTTACATTACGGTTTGGCAAAATAGGTTTTTGTTTCTGTATCTAGACACTTAATATAGCGCCTTTTAGAAAAAATCACAAAAGCGTTGCCTGCGCTAAATGATGCTGAAGTCATTATGAGCAAAGTTCATCAGTAAGCAGACCGTGCGCAGGTAACAAGAAGTCGCCACTGGCGGTATCCCGCACACAAGTAGAACCCAACCAACGACAATTCAGTTACGTCATCATACGTCATTCCTGCAGTTTTTGCAGATGCATACATCCTTCACAGGCCCCGAAATCATCCATTGAATATTAGGAAGACTTTCTTAGATGAAATTACTCGAGAATATTAGGCCTTTCGAGTTCCGCGTGTGTTAGAATTAGGGTGCCACCCATAGCGAAGATGAAACGCCTCCGAGCTTTAACTCTTCTCATGTTTAGTAGTAGTTCCACTGTTTAACGACATCTTATGGCATCAAAAGCCGTTGACGTCGCCCTCCTCCTTTATCCGGGCTTGGGACTGGCACCACCAGAACACGGCAGTGGCGGAGACTTGAATGATGTGTCTGCCTCCGAGGTTACGCATAGTTCGGCTATGCCGATTCCAAAAGCTGGGCTAGTGTTTCAAACCCGGGTCACATGGGTGAAAAACCGATGCATTAACCCCTGGGTCACCGTGCAACCCAATTTACTGAGTATTATCCAGCATTCAACGACATCTCGTTGCTGGCAGGGCCGTTGATGTAGGCCTAGACATTGCCTTGTCTCATCAAATGGTTTTGTTTGCTTTCCTTCACTGAGTGTTTATCGACATCTTATGACTGCAAGGACCGTTGACTTCGAACTTACCATACCCCAGAGTTGAGAAATTTGGTCGTATTTAATAAGAAGCAGTTGACTTTGTGTCATAATGAAGATAATTAATTAATTTTCTGTCACAGTCGTCTGATAATGAATTAATGAAGCGAAAATTTATAGCTTAAAAGTTCATCATTGTTTCAAAGATGCGCAGTAACCAATGGCAGTTAAGTTAACAAAACAGTTTCAAAGACAGTTAATTAGTTTTTCTAAACCTAGCTAGTAAATAGGCCTGCTAGCTAAACTCCTTCAAAAGTAGTTAAACAGTAGTTGTACTCAAATTACCTTTAAAGTTGGTCATGCCCATCATTGGATTTATATAGCGCCTCTTCACAACAAACTACTCAGGTGCTTTGAGAAGTCTCTTCTGCAGCGTCACCAATAGACTTCATGAACTTCTTGGCGCTAAAGAAGTCAGTCGGATTCACTAAGAAAAATCGACCCATTCGTCTAATGATACGGTTCCTAGTCTACACATGCTGGCGCCTCTAGCGAATAGAATGGAAAATACGTACACATGAAACATTCACCAGATAAAGCAAAATATAGACAAAGGAAGAGGATGAAGAATGAAGATGATGATGGTGATGATGATGCTGATTATTATAATCATACTGGGCAAGTGGAGAAGTGGTGAGGGATAGTGATGAAGATGATGACGACCACTACGATGAAAAGAAAGAAGACGGAAGATGGATGATAATGATGATGATGATGGTGGTGACGGCGATAATGAAGGTGATGAGGATGTTGATGATGGCGACGACATTGACAATGATGATGGATGTTGTTTGATGATGGTGTTATTGATGATAATACCTAGGTGCAAATACTGTTGTCGTGTTAGGTCGTACTCTGGCCAGTCGATGAGTGGAGAGGAACTGCTCTCCTGCTGCAGAAGATGGTGATTCCGGTCCATCTTCTCAAAACGACCGCCGTTCGGGTCTCTTGAAAGCAAAGACAAATTGCTACTGCAATTTAAATAAGCTTAGCTTACCATGCATATCTTACCTCATACTACCTTAACTTCATTGACTTTAAATTATTTTGCATCGCATTTCTTACCTTATCATACTTTATCTAACCTAACTTATGTTATCTCAAATTTACCGCAACCTTAGATATTTATTACCTTAACAAAACCTACCTTACTTTAAAATATATTACATCATATTGCCTACCTTAACTTATTTTACCATATCTGACCATACTTTACCTTGCTTTTCATTGTCTCATATTTACCACATCTTTACCACAGTTTACTTTACCACCACCTAATCGAATCTCATATTTGCCATATCTTAATCTCAACTTACCCCACCAGTACCTAATCGAAACTTACCTTACCTACATTATGCGGTCACATACCGGCCACTTACCCAGTCTTGATAAAGTTGATCCAGTACTTGAGAACAATTTCACTGAGCATTTTATCGGCTGTCGTATACATCGACGCAAAGGGGTCAATTCCACTGGTTAACGGTGCCCCAAACACGTACTCGAGGTCATCCCCGTGGACTCCATCTGCCCATCTCGGGTACGTGTCGAAGCGGGTTGGGTGGTGCAAGCAGTAGAGGTACGTCCGCGACGTATTGACGGCGTGACGTCGGGCCAGGTCGACCACGGGAGCCACTTGTTGCCCGTCGCCGATCAGTTCCATGAGTAGGTCGCGGATGCCAGGTGGGTCTTCGAGGGCGTGCCAATCTTGGTACTGATGCAGGAGAACATCGTAGATGTACTGGCGGTTGTAGGTGAAGATGTTTTGAACGTAGGTGCGCAGGTGTCGCCGCATCGATGCGTAGGAGAGGCCGTGGTCGATGGCCGTCTGGTTGAAATAGGAAAACCCTTCAATCAACGATTAACAACTGTTGATTGAAATCAGTGAACGATGACCGGAGGATTTTTTCTAAATCGACAGAAGGCTGATAAAACAAAGAATGCTTAGGCATCGCTTTGGTGAGATCCTTAAAAGGCGCTATATTAAGATCCTTACACGTGTTTAGGTACAAAATTGGCTGAACACAGTAGATGTTTGCTAAACACAAGTTAGTTAAATTCAGTAAAAGATAAAAATTGACTTAGTTGAAATTGGATTGATAAAAATGGGATTTACTGAAATCGGGTTGACAAAAAGTGGATTGATAAAAGACGTTTAGTTTGAACATCGGCAGAACCAAACCAAAAGATGGAAGGCGGAAGGCCATTTATTAACCGTATATAGATTGGTTGAAATGATTGAGAGACAACCACGGGTCTGATAAATCCGTGTAGGATACATAGGTCTGTTAAAATCAGAGAAAAGTGTAATTGAACTAAGCGAAATATTAAAAGGAATTGATTAAAGCAGGAAACGCAGAAAAAAACAAGCTTTGATTGAAATCAGTAGAGGATAACTTCTTTAAATCTGAAGGCAACATTTTACTTCGGGCATAAAACAGCATTTGTGCTGATAGAAAACGACAGACGGACGGACAGGCACACAGACAGACAAAGAGATAGAGAGACATAGGGAGACACAATCACGGAGGAAAGATGGAAGTTAGGAATCAATACCATACGAGAGTAAAATGGAAATATAATTTCACTCTTACGAGAGAGGATCAAGGTAAATCCACGGAATAAAGAAACCCGCCAGGGGAGGCTCAAGGGAGCTCGCAAAGATGCGTGTGCGCAATCCATTGCGTGACTTCCTGCGCTGCGAAATATTGGTTTTGCGATGACGGCTTTCTTCAACGACCCAGGCACAAATACCACGCGATATGGGCGGCGTCTTTGATTCGCGAGGGCGGAAAATATCAAAGGAAGGCGGCATTCGTTCAGAAGACGTTATAGCTGAGGCAAAACGAATCAATCAGTGGAACGATAGATGGGCAGCAATAAGTGGCAGAGCAGGTTTAGGAGCACTGATGACTTGGAGGGAAAAAGGAGCAGAGAAGTCAGAGTAGGAGAATGCATAGCAGCATTGAAGATGATGGAGAATGAGGGAGGAGGACAAGAAGAAGAGAAGGAGGAGCAAAATTAGTGGAGAATTATGAGGACGAGTAGAAGGATGACGATTGACATTGAGAATGAGGAGAATGAATGAAGAAGGAGAAGGATGAATAAGAAAAGAGGAGGAGAAAGAGGATTGGAGAAGTATGAAGATGATTAGGAGGATGAAAAGAAGCACTGAGATAAAAACGAGAATGGGTGCCACGGAGGAGAAGGAAGAGGATGAAGATGAAAGGGGAGGAGAAAAAGACCCTGAGAACGACGAGGAGAAGTTGAGGAGGGATATTTTCCAGGAGGAGGAAAAGGAGAATAGAAATGAGAAGGAAGGGAAAAAGAAAATGGATTCTGAAGAGCAGAGGAAGAGGACAAGGTGGAAAAGCATAACGAGAGGAAGAGGACAGAGTAGGAAGAATAAAAGAACGAGAAAATGAAAGAGAGATGTCTTTATGTTGGGTCGCTATTGTCAGTTGTGATTGGGAAGTCGATCGTTCATCTTCAGTCTCTGCAACCGATGCAGAGAAATAAAAGGAAGAGAAGAAGACTATTCATCCTCAGCAAATATCGAGGACTACTGTTAGATTCCTTAGTATGAACTGAAAAACAGCTACATTAATATCGCAATTATTAATAAGCAACTTCTATAGCGCCGGTGTCTAATTCACAAGACATCAACCGGTGGTGAACCAAGCCTAAGCCATAGTCAAGTCAATGCCAGACAGCCAGTCCACTGAGACAGAGAGGCAGCCGATGTTATTTTTGTACATTCTGCATTTATGAAGCGCCACTATCTGATAATTAAGTATCAATCGATGGCGTTGAGCAATTGCGAGTGAAAGACTTGCTCAAGGTCCCTACACAGTAACCGTCTCAAGGGAGGCTCGAATCCGTACTCTGCATGTTACAAGCTGAGCGCTATAAACAGTTGGCTACCGTGCTTATGATGGGAAGGCGAGTCTTGAGTTGAGACTGAAATGGCACAAGAGCCTGAGCGGAATGAATAGATGCGCGAAAAGAGTTCTGAAATATAGGTCCAGCATTCCACAATTTAGGTCCAGCAATAAGCGATGACCTTACCTTGCCGTATCTTACTTTACATTACCTTACAATACCTTATCTTGCTTTACCTTATCTTGCCTTCCATTAC
Source organism: Norana najaformis (assembly GCA_964023275.1). Classification (NCBI taxonomy): domain Eukaryota; kingdom Metazoa; phylum Annelida; class Clitellata; order Crassiclitellata; family Hormogastridae; genus Norana; species Norana najaformis. The sequence continues at coordinate 25,303,884 of OZ029920.1, read as the reverse complement.
CTTCCATTACCTTAACCGATTTTACCTTACCTTTCTTTGCCTTACCATCCTTCCTTGTCTGACCTTACCTTACAATAATCAAATTACCACACAATCTATCCTTTTGTTTCAGTTGTACACTATAAGCCGGGTTTCGAACCCCCAACGTAGAGGCTGGAGTCTACTCTAGCCTCAGCGTACCTTCGTTTTTCATAACTCCCATGAGAAGGTCAACGTTCGCGAAGACCGATTCTTCGGAGAGGTCCTCGGTCAGAGTTCGAACATCGGTCGGAAGTACACTTCTGCCGTCAATAGCTGGGCCGAACGTCGACAAGTACTTGAAGTTTGGTACCGGTACGTTGATCAGCGTCTCCCAGGGGAGGCGTTTGAGGCACTGGAGCAGACGGCGACTGTCCTGCCAGTGGCTCGAACAGTTGACGGCGTCCGTTATCAGCCTAGTTGACCGAAGGGGATCGGAGACGATGGACCAGGAAGCCAGTGCAGAGCCGCTCTGGATGATGGCTCTTTTGAAGAGACCGCTACCTGAGCGAAACAGAAGAAGACGCTAGATAAATAATCTGCTACGATTACAATCACATATACTTGCACCATCCGTGTGTTAAATTTCTAGAAATAGACACTTATAGTTGTGTATTAAGTGACTAATTTGAGTGTCTAGCACTATATAAACTGTCTAAACACAGTCAGCAATTTTTACACCTGAGAACAGCATGTTTTTGCCAAATTTAATGAACACCGTGGGCAGAACCTGAATTTTTTTAGTAAACGGGGAAAGAGTCATATTCGAGAAACACATTGCCCCAGGTTTCTTCACATTGTTCCTAAATCATTCCATCTGTTCCCGTACCTTTTTTCAAATCATTCCACCTATCCACACAAAATCATACCACCTATCCACACAAAATCATTCCACCTATCCACACAAAATAATTCCACCTATCCACACAAAATAATTCCACCTATCCCCACAAAATCATTCCACCTATCCACACAAAATCATTCCACCTATCCACACAAAATAATTCCACCTATCCACACAAAATAATTCCACCTATCCACACAAAATCATTCCACCTATCCACACAAAATCATTCCACCTATCCACACAAAATCATTCCACCTATCCACACAAAATCATTCCACCTATCCACACAAAATCATTCCACCTATCCACACAAAATCATTCCACCTGTCCACACAAAATCATTCCACCTATCCACACAAAATCATTCCACCTATCCACACAAAATCATTCCACCTATCCACACAAAATCATTCCACCTATCCACACAAAATCATTCCACCTGTCCACACAAAATAATGCCACCTATCCACACAAAATCATTCCACCTATCCACACAAAATCATTCCACCTGTCCACACAAAATCATTCCACCTATCCCCACAAAATCATTCCACCTATCTCCACAAAATCATTCCACCTATCCACACAAAATCATTCCACCTATCCACACAAAATCATTCCACCTATCCCCACAAAATCATTCCACCTATCCACACAAAATCATTCCACCTGTCCACACAAAATCATTCCACCTGTCCACACAAAATCATTCCACCTATCCCCACAAAATCATTCCACCTATCCCCACAAAATCATTCCACCTATCCACACAAAATCATTCCACCTATCCACACAAAATCATTCCACCTGTCCACACAAAATCATTCCACCTATCCACACAAAATCATTCCACCTATCCACACAAAATCATTCCACCTATCCACATAAAATCATTCCACCTGTCCACACAAAATAATGCCACCTATCCACACAAAATCATTCCACCTATCCCCACAAAATCATTCCACCTATCCACACAAAATCATTCCACCTATCCACACAAAATCATTCCACCTGTCCACACAAAATAATGCCACCTGTCCACACAAAATCATTCCACCTATCCACACAAAATCATTCCACCTATCCACACAAAATCATTCCACCTATCCACATAAAATCATTCCACCTATCCACACAAAATAATGCTACCTATCCACACAAAATCATTCCACCTATCCACACAAAATCATTCCACCTATCCACACAAAATAATTCCACCTGTCCACACAAAATAATGCCACCTATCCACACAAAATCATTCCACCTATCCACACAAAATCATTCCACCTATCCACACAAAATCATTCCACCTATCCACACAAAATCATTCCACCTATCCACACAAAATCATTCCACCTATCCACACGAAATAATGCCACCTATCCACACAAAATCATTCCACCTATCCCCACAAAATCATTCCACCTATCCACACAAAATCATTCCACCTATCCACACAAAATCATTCCACCTATCCACACAAAATCATTCCACCTATCCAAATAAAATCATTCCACCTGTCCACACAAAATAATGCCACCTATCCACACAAAATCATTCCACCTATCCACACAAAATCATTCCACCTATCCACACAAAATCATTCCACCTATCCACACAAAATCATTCCACCTATCCACACAAAATCATTCCACCTATCCACACAAAATCATTCCACCTATCCACACAAAATCATTCCACCTATCCACACAAAATCATTCCACCTATCCACACAAAATCATTCCACCTGTCCACACAAAATAATGCCACCTATCCACACAGAATCATTCCACCTATCCACACAAAATCATTCCACCTATCCACACAAAATCATTCCACCTATCCCCACAAAATCATTCCACCTATCCACACAAAATCATTCCACCTGTCCACACAAAATCATTCCACCTGTCCACACAAAATCATTCCACCTATCCCCACAAAATCATTCCACCTATCTCCACAAAATCATTCCACCTATCCACACAAAATCATTCCACCTATCCACACAAAATCATTCCACCTGTCCACACAAAATCATTCCACCTATCCACACAAAATCATTCCACCTATCCACACAAAATCATTCCACCTGTCCACACAAAATAATGCCACCTATCCACACAAAATCATTCCACCTATCCACACAAAATCATTCCACCTATCCACACAAAATCATTCCACCTATCCACACAAAATCATTCCACCTATCCACACAAAATCATTCCACCTGTCCACACAAAATAATGCCACCTGTCCACACAAAATCATTCCACCTATCCACACAAAATAATTCCACCTGTCCACACAAAATCATTCCACCTATCCACACAAAATCATTCCACCTATCCACACAAAATAATTCCACCTGTCCACACAAAATCATTCCACCTATCCACACAAAATCATTCCACCTGTCCACACGAAATAATGCCACCTATCCACACAAAATCATTCCACCTATCCACACAAAATCATTCCACCTATCCACACAAAATCATTCCACCTATCCACACAAAATCATTCCACCTGTCCACACAAAATAATGCCACCTGTCCACACAAAATCATTCCACCTGTCCACACAAAATCATTCCACCTATCCACACAAAATCATTCCACCTATCCACACAAAATCATTCCACCTATCCACACAAAATCATTCCACCTATCCACACAAAATCATTCCACCTATCCACACAAAATCATTCCACCTGTCCACACGAAATAATGCCACCTATCCACACAAAATCATTCCACCTATCCACACATCCTTCCAGATCGTTTCACCTCTCCTCATATCTATCCGGATCATTCCATATTTTCCGCATCTTCCCGAATCCTTCCACCTAGTACCCAAGTCATCGCAAATGGCACAGTTACGAACGGACGCAAATCGTAATCGTAAGCTCGAGATTTCTACTGCGCCCAACGAAAGCTAAGTCTCTGGAACCAGCTTTATTCACAGCGCAGTTTATTCAGAAAAACTGAATGAAAAATTTAATTTACCACATCCCTGATAGACCAATCTTCTGGTCGACCTTTGCCGCTCTTGCCTGCTTTATTAAAAATTTATAAGCCGTCTACAGATGCAACAACTCACCCCAAACGGCTCAGTTTCGAGCCCAGCCTTTGTTCGAATTGGTTGTAGTCGTGACTGTAATTATAAATTTATATAGCACCCCAATAGAGAAACTAATCCGGGGCGCGCTCTACGCTTAGATATTAACTATCATTGAGAACGGAGTTCATCAACCGCTTACATAACTAGAAAAATCACACATATTACAAGTCGCCAAAAAATAAAGGTTTCGGTCTGGACATAGAAAATTCAGCGACCATCGATTGACGCCTGATGTGTTGTCATTTTTAGCGCGTTTTTTTATCTGTTCTGATGAAATTACCAAATAGTGTCATAAAAAGATGTCACCCACTGGAGGGAGATGTGTGTGTCGTGATTTTCCATTTCCACATGTATAATGATTGCTCAAATGACAGCATGTGTTCAGAATTTCGTAAGTCAGTGGAATTTTCATCGTCTGTCGCAAATGTGTTGGAAATGCGGCGAACCAATTACATAGACAGCCGTTGCTTTTGAGTTGTTGCCAAATGACGCTATGATTGGCCAACTATGAATTTGGATGTCGGCCTACATGCAGCTGTTAAAGTATTTGGTGTCGAACAAAGGGATGTCTTTTCGCTTATTCAGATCAACTCTTCTGTTACAGAGGATACTAAGCCTTCATCTGCTCAGTGCATACAATGAATAGTCTTCCAAGACATGATCCATAGGTTGAAGTTTCTGTTAGTGTAAGAATTACTTAAAGAGAGAGAAAGAGAGAAAGAGAGAGAGGAGAGGAGAGGAGAGGAGAGGAGAGGAGAGGAGAGGAGAGGAGAGGAGAGGAGAGGAGAGGAGAGGAGAGGAGAGGAGAGGAGAGGAGAGGAGAGGAGAGGAGAGGAGAGGAGAGGAGAGGAGAGGAGAACAGAGGGAATATAACAGAAGAGAAGAGAAAAGAGAGAAAGAGGGGGACGACAGTGAGAAGACAAAAGGGGAGAGAAAACAGAGAGGAGAGAGAAGATGGAAGAAAGAAAGGGAGAGGGAGAGAGAAGAGAGAAAATTACTGCGCGCATTTGAAGCTTTTAACGAGATTTTGCCCATGTTTATTGTATGTTGAATGATCAATAGCAGATATTTACAGGAAATTTCAAATCTTACACGAAAAACTCACGTGTTACTGTTGAGATGCCAATAGCACAAACCTAAAGGGTCGTTAGACCCACTAAATTCAAGGCTGTCCCTATAACATCCATTACTTCACATGCGGCGTCTAATTTAAAATATAATAAGATCCTTTGATGATCCATTCAAACAAAATCAAGAAGTAACTAAACAGTTAAACTGCACAAGAGGAATTATCACAGTCCTCGCAGTCACTCGTAATGCGAACAAAACAAGTAATCTTTTAGTTCGAATTTAAATTGACTTAATGAAAGTACAATCGTTACAATATTAGGTAAAGGGTTCCATTTTATGGCAGCAAAATATAATTTCGTCGAACTTAAGTTTAGATTTTATTTAAAGAGTGATGCATGCATTTGAAACATCTAATCTGAGCAAATGAGAACTACATCTACAACTAAAGGCCAAGATCATAATTCACTAGAAAGAGAACTTGTAAGCTAACGACCTGTATTTCTGCAACGTCCAAAAACTCAGTCAATCAGGGAAAACACCTCGTTAGCAACATTGTTAACGCAAAACCCCTGGAACGTATAACGATGTAAGGACAAGTAAAACACTTGCAGCGGTTCTCAGCTGGCAAGCGCTGCACCTGCAACTAAGCGCTTCCCTTCAACTGTCCTGAGGCTGAGCGCCACCCGCAAGCGTTTTATGAAAACCAAGCGCTACTTAGCTGGCATTCGGCGCTGTCAGCGGCCAAGCGCTGCCAGAGTAGAATGGTGCCGAGGAAATATTATGTGGTCATCACGGTAAAGTCGGTGACAAAATTAACGTCTTTTATGGTGCTTTAATACCCAAATACCGTAGTGGCTGAGATTGTCTTAGCCTACAATGATTAATTAACTAATTACTGTGCAGCTGTTATTATTATTATGATTATTATGATTATTATGATGATTATTATGATTATGATTATTATTGTTGTTCTTATGATTATGATTATGATTATTATTATCATCATCATCATCCTATATGTTCATTATTATTATTATTGTTGTTGTTGTTGTTATTATTATTATTATTATTATTATTATTATTATTATTATTATTATTATTATTATTATTATTATTATTATTATTATTATTATTAAACAGACATTTATAACGAGCGCAATTAACAACGGCCTCAAAGACAGATACACGTACAGAAGACAGATATAGACTTCAACAACCATACCTGGTCAATTCTAAATAAAAAATAATAAACAGCTGCGTTTGTGCATAGGCTATACACGACTAATACTTACTTATATAGCGCTGTATGTAACAGCCTCTAAAGCGCCTGTTGTCTATAATACCTCTCATAATAAAACCTATTAAGATTCTTACTTTGATGATTCTTACAGCTAACTTACTTAATATTTGTTTACTCGCTCAAATCTACACTTTGATGCTACGATCCACAAGCATATGATCATTTGTTACGCGCTACATCATGCTTTCTTCATTCCTCACTTCTTTCGCACCTTCTGCCATTCTCTCTTCGTCTACCCCTCCTCTCCTATGTCCTCTTGTCTCTTTCTATGTCTGTATGTCTCTCTGTCTTTGTCTTTAGCTCGTTTCCTACCTCCGGACTTCGTTCCCATCTCTTTAGCGCATGTACTTCCCTCCCTATATTGCACATCTACCACTCGCTTTGTCTGTCTGTGTGTCTGTGTGTGTGCGTGTTTGTCTTCTATGTCTGCTTAGCTTATGCATATATTGTCTTTCTATTTAGCTTTCTATGACTACCCTTGTTTGTCTATTTGTCTGTATCTCTCTCAGCCTCTTTCTGTACGTCTCTCTGTCTGTTTCGGTCAGTCTGCCCCTTCGTCTGCCTGCTGTCACTGTGTCGCTCTCTTTCTGTCGCTTGTTTTCCGTCTAGTCACAGACTTCTCTCTGTCTCTCGCTGTCTCTGTTTCTGTCTCGCTGTCTGTCTGTCTGTCTGTCTCTCTCTCTCTCTCTCTGACCGTCGACAAGTACTGAAAGCCGTGACAACTGCATCCCATTATCAGCAATTACTGAATCCTTTGTTTCAGGAATGTGCCCTTGAAGCCGCCTTTCTCCTCAAATCGCCAATAATCACTCTCCAATCGCATCACAACAAACGATATCCTATATTTTATCGAGGTGTTGCCGAATAAATGGACAGCTACAATTTGAGTTTGGGGACCGGAAGAGTTAGTCTGAGCGCTATATAAATCCTGTTTTACTTTTTTATATTTAGAACTATAATCAACTTTTGTATTCGTGACAGAAATGGATTTGTTGGACTGCAAAATATTGTTGCATAAAGCTAGTAATTTGCACTTTCGATTGCAGTAATCATTTCTGTCTGACTCTATGTTTCTATCTGTCTGTTTGTCCTTCTGTCTTTGTCTATCTGTCTGTCTGTCCGTTTGTCTATCTGTCGAACTAATCGAAACAATGTCAAAAGTCATAGGAACAGAAAGTTCATCTTTTGGCAACCAATGCTCGGATAATTAGAAATGTCACCAGTGGCATCAGTCGGTCTATCGTCAGTCTACCCATCCCCTAACTCCACTTTTGTCTCCCCTCCGCTTTTCCCTCTCTCCATACTTTCATCCCTTAATACAAGGATAACAGGATATACTTGAAGCGTTTAACGCCAGATAGCTTACGCATATCCCAGCTTTGGCCACACCAATGTCTGCTGCTATCAGATATTTCTCTTTGAAGACGTGGGCATTTATATAGCACCTTTTTACAAGTGTTAATCGCTAGCTTCTCGATGATGTAATAGTTCCCTAAGACCAAAAGGTTAACCGACGGGCGAATAATTGATGCTCGGAAAACAAGCGAAGTCTTCAACGGCAACTAATGGTCCCGAAGTTGAAGTATTCAAAACAAGTCAAAAATTGAACTTTTGAATTTTCTTTTCTCTTTGGTTCTCATTTTTATAACCGCCATACCTTCGACTCACCTTCCTACCTCATATGTAATCAGTTCAGTAAGTAAGCGTGACCTGCAACCCCCTTGGTCCTGGCAAGTAGGCTTTCGCAAACGCGTAGAACCAAACCAACGGATTTTCTTCTATAACTCAACGCTGACTGATTCAACCCTGACCTTCGAAGCCAATCTACTGCTTATCGCTAATATGAGCGCATAGAGCTCTATGGTAATCGCTTTCGTCGCCATGACAACGGTATACCTACAGCGACATCCAGACACCCCCACGCTCACACCCTGACACAAAATCACACAGACGTATCTTCGCAAACGCAAACACGGACTGATTGTTAAGCCTTAATAGATATGTTTATGTTACGACGAAATCGTGTGCAACATACATAAATATCTGGATAAGTACATGTATATGCATATATATAGATGTGTGTGTAAACAATATCATATGCATATACGCATATCGGTATAAATATGCATATACAGCCTTATATAAATACACATACACTATAGTTTCCTATATTTTACACAGAATATATGCAAGGATATGGAATATATATATATCTTGTTTGTATATACATTTATTGTGTGCAGATATATATTGTATATATATGTGTGTATGTATGAATGTATTATGTATGTATGTATGCATGCATGCATGTATGTGTGTATGTATTGTCGATATATACATAATCTGATTTGAAGGTAGGTTATCTGAAAATTGATTCGCGTGTGACAGCAACGAACATCGAAGGTTCAATAGACGGCAGGGGAAGCGTATAGCCAGAGAGACGCACACGCATAGGGACACGCAGACACAGAGACGCAGGCAAACAGACCGAGCGAGATAACAGCCAAGAAGCAGACAGTTACACAGACATCGAGACCAAGATAGGGAGTCATAATAAGTGGCAAACAGACGTACGGAAGGAGAGGCTGTCAGACAGACAGACAGACACAGATACAGATACAGATAGACAGACAGACGATAGAGAGAGCGATGACAAATGGAAAATCCATAGACTACCCATCTTTAGCGCTGTTTACATTAGTGTCGTGATTGAGTTGCGTGTCTACCTCTGGTGACAGGAGAGACAACGAGGAGATTGACCATCGATCCGCCAAATCCGTGGCCGAGCAAGGTCACTTCGTCCGGATTACCTCCAAATCCCTGGATGTTGCCCTTGATCCAGTGCATGGCCGCCACCTGATCCAGAAGGGCGTAGTTGCCCGGAGCATCACTGTCCCCCGTACTCAGGAAACCTGGCGTGCACAGAAAATTGCACACAACAGCTCTATATAATCTGCCCCTCAACATATGGTCGTAATAATCGTGTTATGTAATGTAGGCGAGTATTTTATGTAGCGTATTTTACGAGCCTATCAAAGTGATGTCGATGTATGCAATCGTAAGAGTTAAGGAAGAATGTGCCTACAGTTGCGGAGGAGGCAGAATAAAGGAGGGATGAATGGATGGGTGGATAGAGCAGAGGATGAGGAGATGCTTTGCCGATGGATAACGAGTTTTGAGGACGCTTTCATCGCAATCGTAATTGTAAGCTCAAGATTTCTACAGCGACTAAGTCACGGGAACCAATTTTATTCACAGGCGCTCAGCTGAAGCGTCCATCGACTTATGTCTTAGGCTTCTGCATTATGTAATACAGCGCTATATAACTCATTTAATTAAGTCAATTTGGCCCAGATTAGATTAGATTAGATTACTTAAGATTACGAAAACAAATACCAAGGGATTGACGCTCTTCTCTTTCTTATAAATAAATTTCTACGATCAGTTTAGTTGCATGTTGGACAAATAGGCTCAGTGGGAATCGAATCGGCAACCTTCGCTTGACAAGTCAACCACTGAACATCTACAATACATTCTCTGGTGGCGCGAATGGAACAGATGGTGGCAGGTGAGCATGTAAACACCGAACAACAGCGCCTTTGCGACAGTGGCGGCTCCAGGACTGCTGCGTGGGAGATAGAGCATTTCCAGAGGGGCGCCCCATTCTGGCAGTCCACCAGAGTCTGGCCTGAGGGGGGCCGGCATATTACCAAGAGGAGGGGCGAACAGTCGCCTTCCCACGCCTATAACTAAATCCGCCACTGCCTTGTGAGATTCTTAAAATGCGCTGTATAAATAGCTGGGTATGTTCTGATTACAAAGCACCTCATAACACAACATCACACCCCACCCATCGAAGCCCGTCTTCCAGTCTTTATGATGATCCCAAAAGGCGCTATATAAATAGCTAGAAACATAAATGCATACATACCAACTGAATTTCCACTGCACTTCTCAAACGGCTCATAAATTTGGACTGTGGTTTAACTTGGAGCGTCATCGATCATTGCCTTGTGTATTCTTATAACTGAGCTATAGAAGTTATTGGATTAGATACGATTAGATCTCCCTGCCTATTCGATTGTCCCTGACCCATCCCATTCCAACCGGTCTTCTTCAAAGGATTACAGGTTTCAACTGCGGTTTCACTTAACGCGTCCAACGCTTGATGACTTACGCATTGGATAACGGCGCTATAGAAGTCGTGGATTAGATTGGACTGGAATCGACTGGAATGGAACTGTAATGGATCGGATTTAATTGTTTAGATTAGATTAGATTAGATCTCATCCAGTCGCATTAAATCCCATCAATTGTCTGCATACGATCGTTTGCCTACGTTCGTGTTTTTGTTGTTCGTCAGGACATCGCGATTTAGAAACAGATCGATAGAAAATGCTACGGATCGATTCTGCTCCATCTCCGGCTTCCTCCTTCTCATCCTCCTCTGTCTTTCCTCCTCCTTCTCCTCCTCCCCCATTCTCTTCTCCGCCTCTGCTCCTTTTCCTGCTGCTTCTTCTATGACGGAAATCTCCGTCCAATTGGATGCAATATTTTTCGATTCACTACTTTCTCCGAACTCATTTAGATATCTCTGTCTTTATCTCTCCCAAGCAAAAATACTTATACACAGATACATACTTATATATATACATATATAAACGTGCGTACATACAGATATACATGTATAATATTGTATATACCTGAGAATGATGTAGACTTACGTGTATATATTCTAGGCCAAGTCTTCTGGATAATGCAAATATGCACAAAATATTTGTATATATATATATATATATATGTATATATTGCACTTATGAGCATGCATAGACGCATGTAGGGCCTAAATATATGTATATATAAATTCATGCGTCCATGTGTATTATGTGCTATCGCTTAATATGCTTGTATGTTAGAAAGCCCCGTTCTGATTTCTGCACGCATACATGTCTTAAGAAATATAAACATACAACACACACAGTACAAACATTTGCATAGTCACATAGACATACATAAATAAATGCATGCATACATACATACATATATATACACATACATGAATACATACTGCGGAAATAATAGAAATTTTGAAAGTTTAAGACAGAGGAGAGAACACGAAATAGAGACACAGCAAGCCCACAAGAGAGAGGGAAAGAGAAAGAGAGAGATAGACAGATAGACAGATAGACATACATACATACATACATACATACGTACATACATACATACATACGTACATACATACATACATACATACATACGCACATACATACATACATATATAAAGACACACATAAAGACATACATACATACATACGTACATAAAGACATACATACATACATACATACATACATACATATATAAAGATATACATAAAGACATACATACATACATACATACATAAAGACATACATACGTACATACATACATACATATATAAAGACATACATAAAGACATACATACATACATACATACATACATAAAGACATACATACATACATACATACATATGTACATACATACATACGTACATACATACATACATACATATATAAAGACATACATAAAGACATACATACATACATACATACGTACATACATACATACGTACATACATACATACATACATATATAAAGACATACATAAAGACATACATACATACATCCATACATACATACATACATAAAGATATACATACAGACATACATACAGACACACAGACCAAGAATAATTAGCACCTTCTATAGCGCCGGTGTCTCATGCTCAAGGCGTCAACCTTTAGCAGACGAAAACCAAGCCAGAGTCAGAAGGAATGATAGACAAACATGCAGGGAAATATAGCAAGACGAAGACAGACAAAAGGACAGACACTGACACGGACACAAAGACTTCGGGTGTGGTATAAACAACAGCGGGGGTCAGTGGCGAGTGACAGCTCGTCAGCATGGCGCAACATCATTCATTCCGAACTTGTCAATGACGATATTAGGTCCCGTCAATATTTTCGCTTATTTTTGCTAATTCTCATTTGCCGGACACAACCTCGAGAGAGAGAAAGGCAGCTGATCGAAATGAAACGGACAGTACGTGATAATGAAAGAAGAGTAGCGACGAGAGATGGAGGAGAGTAGAGAGGGGAGATGAGGATAGAGGAGAGAGAGTATATACGGGGCGAGAGGAGATAGGAAGAGATGGAGGAGAGTAGAGCGAGAGGAGTATGAGAAGAGAGGAGACAGCGTTGACAGGGGTGAGAGGGTCGGGGAGACAAGGAGAGAGAGTAGAGAGGAGAGATGAGGATAGAGGAGAGAGAGCATATATGGGGCGAGAGGAGATAAGGAGAGATGGAGAGTAGAGAGAGAGAAGTATGAGAAGAGAGGAGACAGCATTGACAGGGGTGAGAGGGTCGGGGAGAGAAGGAGGAGAGAGAGTAGAGAGGAGAGATGAGGACAGATGAGAGAGCACATACGGGGCGAGAGGATAGGGGAGAGATGGGGGAAAGCAAAGGGAAAAGTGACAAGAGAGGAGAGAGCGTAGGGTGGGTGAGAGGAGAGGGGAGAGATGGGTGAGAGTAGTGACAGAAGAATGAGGAAAGAGGAGAGAGCGTAGACGAGGTTAGAGGAGAGGGAAGAGATGGAAGAAAGCAGAGGGGAGAGTCAGGAGAAAAAAGAGAGGATAGACAGAGGCTAGAGGGGAGGAGAGAGATGGAGAAGAGTGAGAAAACTGGGAAGAGTGTCTAGAGGAGAGCTGGAAGAGGGTAGATAGGGAACGTAAGGAGAGAGATCGGTGAATTGCAAAGAGGGTGGATAGAGCAGTACAGACAGAGACAGCAAGGTGGATGATTGTAAGAGTAAGGAGAGGAGAGAGAGAGAAAGAGAGACAGACAGAGAGAGTGACAGACAGAGAGAGAAAGAGA
>OZ029920.1:25230606-25285606 GCA_964023275.1 Norana najaformis | reverse complement strand
TTTTGCACAAATTCCAAATGAAAAGCTGTTTATGTTCACAGTTCTGAACCGATGGCCGCAATTTTGCTGCTCGCAAATATAAATTATATAATAAATATAATAATAAATAATAAATATATCATAGATATATATATATATAGATATAGAATAGATATAATATAGATATATATAAAATATATATCGATAATAAATAGAGTATAAAATGTATATATATAAATTATATATATAAGTATGTGTATATATATATATCATATGCAATTTATTTTTATATATGACTTCTGGGTCTGCGACACGAAATGCATGATAATAGACTCAATTACAATCTGGGCTTCAGTGCAATAAACGGCGACGGCGACGGCTCAACGAAATGGACTGTCATTACAATATATGCTGCATATATATATACATCATATGCTGCATATATATATTATATCAGGGTATATACACGTACTGTTTATAAGACATTTGTATTTCGTGTTATCTATGTATATTTATCCATATATATGTGTTTGCAAATATACTTTTATATATAAATTATATAAGGACATTCATATAGCGCCTTCGTATGCATATACATAAGTATATCACATTATATATATTATATATATTATATATATATATATTTGTAATCCCTCAGGAGATAAAAAATTGTCCGGAGACTGTTAATGACATCTGGAACGGTGACGTCTGATCCGTTCTGGCAGAGAGAGAGAGAGAGAGAGAGAGAGAGAGAGCGAGAGAGAGAGAAAGAGAAAGAGAGCGAGAGTGAGAGCGAGAGAGAGAGAGAGAGAAAGAGAGCGAGAGAGAGAGAGAGAGAGAGAGAGAGATAGAGAGAAGGTACTGCGAAGAACAACGGCTTTGAAATGCTGAATTATTAGTGAGAGGCGTTGAAACAGGTGGTCAGTTTCTCCCGCGGCCCCGGAAATGCGAGTAAGACTGAGTTCCATGCAATTCCATGATAGACGCCAGACCAGTAGCGTTTAGGGGGCCGAGGCTTTCAAAGGCAAGAGGAACAAAGAGATTTGTTACAAGGAGTCAGCTGTATGTAACATCTTTCCTAGCAGCTGCCAACCCAGAGGCGGCGACAGTCGTAACTGAAATTGCTCGCAAGTAGGAAGCAGTAAAGATGTCTATTACCCTGGCACCCCTTATTAAGGTAACGCCCGAAACGCCAGGGAATCAGAGTCGGTCAGGTCCACTGCCACTGGTTAGGGAGTATAGGGAGAGGCCAGGCGATTCCTTACTATAGCTGGAAAACCTGTACGAGTGAAGAAGCGACGAATCAGGTCGTTTAAGATGCTGTGCCGGGCCGTTGACTAGAGTTGACTAAAGCCCATATGCGCCATCAGCAGCAACGAGGGTGCCACATACACAGGTGTGTGGCTCACATATTGCAGTTAAAAGACGAAGGCTAGCAGCTTTTCTAATTGCCTCATCATCGAGTCTCGTGCCACATGTGCTGCTATTGGCAAAACAACTAACCAATCACCAGCAGTTATAATATATATATATATATATATATATATATCGCCCTTTTCAGAACCATTCAAAGCGTTACTACACAAGTTTAGTGTCCAGTTGTTGCTCCGGAATATGGGAAGCGGCCACGTCAGCAAGCGCATGCATACACGTAGCAAAGAAACCATTTAGTTGTTAAAGCGCCCCGTGTTTTAGTCCAACCGCCGACTGTGCAATAAATGAGCGACTACCAATCTTGCCTCGCCTTGCCTTTCCTCACCTTGCCTCGGCTCGCCTTGCTTTTGGTCGCCTTGCCTTGCCTTGCCTTGCTTTGTCTTGGCTCGCCTTGCCTTTCCTCACCTTGCCTCGGCTCGCCTTGCTTTTGGTCGCCTTGCCTTACCTTGCCTTCTCTTGGCTCGCCTTGCCTTGCCTTGAAACAGTGTGCTCCTCCTCCATACAACAGCCTTTAATGAGGGCTTTAGCCACACTAATTTTGTTTTGTTTTGAGGAGCCACTCATATTGATGATGCTTGCAGCCCTTTTGAGTTATACAACAAAAGGCTTGGCATGAATCGTTCTGCTAAATACGTACATTCTGACACGTGATTGCTCCGAGGTTACGCACATTACGACAGTGCGATCAATGTCAATTTCGCATGACAAGCCCGGGATTCAAAACGGGTCTCAGATGTGAAGAGCAGACGCATTAGCCACTCGGCCAACGTGTACCGTCTCCGAATGTCTGCTATTCTCCACTCAGGCTGTTCGAGGTCTTCCACGAGCCAGCGATCCCCATGTTCTACTCTGCACTATTTCTTTCTCCAAACAATCTTCCATTTTTTCTGATAATATGAACAAAGTATGTCAGCTGCCCTAATCTGATGCTACTTGACAGCTGATGTTCCATACCGGTTTGTATGTGTGTATGTATGTATATATGTATGTATTTATGTATGTATATATGTACGTATGTATGTATATATGTATGTATTTATGTATGTATATATGTATGTATGTATGTATGTGTGTGTATATGTGAGTGTGTGCATGTGTGTACGTGTCTATGTATGGATGTATGTATGTATGTATGTATGTATGAATGTCTGTATATATGTATGTATGTATGTATGTGTATGTGTCTACGTATGTATGCATGTATGTATGTGAGTGTGTGCGTGTATGTGTCTATGTATGTATGTATGTATGTATGAATGTCTGTATATATGTATGTATGTATGTATGTATGTGTGTATGTGTCTACGTATGTATGCATGTATGTATGTGAGTGTGTGTGTGTGTATGTGTCTATGTATGTATGTATGTATGAATGTCTGCATGTATGTATGTATGTATGTGTGTATGTGTCTACGTATGTATGCATGTATGTATGTGAGTGTGTGTGTGTATGTGTCTATGTATGTATGTATGTATGAATGTCTGCATGTATGTATGTATGTATGTATGTATGTATATGCAATGTATGTACTTGTATGCATATATGTGCATATATGATCATGTAAGGATGTATACATATCTATATGTATTCATGCATGCATGTAAGTATATATATATATTACGATTAAGTATCTATATATGTAAATATGTACGTATGTGTGTGGCCATTAATATAGCGCCTTTCAGAAGCTCTCAAGGACGCTCTTAGTGGTTGCTCTGTAGCAGCCACTCCTTAAAGAACCGTGGCACTATATCAATCACTGAGGGCAAGAGGTGACGCGTACGAGACCAACTCTTTCCTACGCAGAGCCTTATCTGCAAAGCACAGACACACTCTGCTGCTGCTGCTGCTGCTGCTGCTGCTGCTGCTGCTGCTGCTGCTGCTGCTGCTGATTTTTCGACGCCGTTGGTGATGCTGAAACAAAGAAGCTCTCTCTCTCTCTGGTTGATGCTCTTTTAGTGTTGACTTTGATGAGACGAACTTCAATCTAATCATTTGATCAAAATCATAATCAAAATCATAATATTGATGCGATAACCATGATCGCCTTAATCTCCTAACAGAAACTACACTAATCATATGCTAATCAAAGCCACCTTAATAATGTCCTAATATAAATAACACTAATCATCGGCTAATCAAAGTCATCTTCATAATCTCTTAATCAAAATCACCTCAAGGGGCACACCGATGATTTACTACCTGATAATCTCTAAATCAAAATCACACTAATCATCTAATCATAGTCTCTAATCAACGTCGTGATCAAATCATAAATCATAAGATAATTCATAAAATTCTTTAACGCTGTCATCATCATTGTCTTACTCGTCTTCATCATAACCAGAAACCTCCACGCGATCATGATTAAGATCATCCTGATCATTATTATCGTCATCATCATCTATGTGTATATGTATAGTGTCGGTTTGGACGCCCAAGGTGTCAGAATAACCGATGCAGAGAGAGAGAGAGAGAGAGAGAGAGAGAAACGAGGACTCAGTTGTAGAGATGTTTGTTCAGGATATATATTTAAGTACAGCCAAACACGATTCTGCCCTCGGGCTTAGAACCAGCGCCTTATTTAAACTGCTTCCAGAGTCGGCTGCAGGTCGAAACTACTGAATGGGGCTGGCACAAGAACGACCTTGTTTGATAGGGTTTTATGGGTCCCTTGCGTTCCCCGGTTCCAGCTTCGCCTTCTTTGTAAAGCATGTCCTTAAACGGTAGATCACTCAGCACGAACGCCTCTGTCTCTCCCTCCCTCTCTGTCTCTGTCTCTGTCTGTCTTCCTCTCTCTCTCGTTTCTCTCCATCTCTCTCTTGTCTGTCTGCTTGTCCGTCTGTCTGTCTATCCATCTATCTCTATGCAAACCTAGAAGTTTATAGTCATTTTTATAATGGTTCTTGCTCATAGTTGTCGTTTTTGTTCTTGTTGTTCTTGTTGTTATCGTTGTCCTAACCATACGGTTGCTTCCAACCTCGGTGCAACGAAACAACAACTTACCGCTGGGAGGAAGATAACTGGTGCTATTAAATCCCTACTCCCAGCGTAGCACAAATACACACAAACACACGTAGGGTGGCACGAAAGCCCCATCAGAGAATTTCAGGCAAAGACGAAGAAGCTGCTAATGGGGGGGGGGAACCGAGGACGGTTTACGCCATAATTGATCTAACTGATGCATCATAGATGTCGCCGTCGTAGGCGGGTAATGTAATAGAAACCACCCATCGGGTGTTTATCTATGCACCGGCCACCCAGTCACCCATCCGCCCTTCCAGACATCGAGTTAAACCCATATGCACCCATATCTAGGCATGCACATGTGCACCCTTCTGCGTGGATGTTTATCTGTGTGCATTTGTATTTGTGTGTATGTGTCTGTGTCTATTTTCGTGTGTCTGTCTGTGTGTCTGTCTGTGTGTCTACCTGTCTGTATGTGACCGTGTTTAACTGTCTGCCGGTCTCTGCGTCTACCTGTCTATCTGTTTGTCTGTCTGTCTGTCTACCTGCCTGCCTACCTGTCTGTCTGCCTACCTGTGTGTCTGTCTGTTTGTATATCTGTCTGTCTCTCGGCATGTATGTGTGTCTGCCTGCCTGCCTGCCTATCTGCCTGCCTGTCTCTCTGTCTGCTTGTCTGTCTGTTTGTGTCACTCTCACACTCACCCACGCACAACTCCTCATTTGCACTTGGCTCTGCGAAGCACGATTAATTATATTTGGTTGGCTTTCGGTGTCGGCATCGTCTTTGTCGGCAATTTTGTGGAATTTCATTAGTTGGCCACCAATCTCACCCCAGTTACATCCAGCTGCCGCCGCCCGGCACCCGCGTAACAGGCGACCGCTGAACAGAGGAAGGCAGGGAGGCAGAACGGAAGGAGGGAGGGAGAGAGGGTGGCTGGACGGAAGGAATCGAAGGAGGGAGGAAGCCAGGGTGACTGAAGGTAGGTAGTGGCGGGAGCATTCGAGAAAAGCAATAGAGGTAGGAAGGAAGAAAATGAGGTAGGAAGGAAGAAAAAGAGGTAGGAAGGAAGAAAAAGAGGTAAGAAGGAAGAAAAAAGGTAGGAAGGAAGAAAAAGAGGTAGGAAGGAAGAAAAAGAGGTAGGAAGGAAGAAAAAGAGGTAGGACCGTAGGAGAGATTGAAGGAACCTGGGAACGGAAACCAGAAGAGGAGTGAAGGAGGGAGAGAAGAAAGGAATGACGGAGAGAAGAAGGTGCGAAGGTGAAGGACGAAGAGGCGGAGAGAGGGAAGAAAGGATGAGGAGGTGAGGAAGTGAGAGAACGAGGGACGGATGGATGGACGAGAGCGAAAGTGAGAGAGAAAGGGGAAGGACGGGGAGGAGGTAGGGAGGGAAGGAGTAACAGAGGAACGTACGGATGGGGTGGTGGTGGAGGAAAAAGCACAGATAGAGAAGAAGTTAATATAGTGGGAGGATGATATTATTTACATGTCAAGTATTTGTCTCCATCTGTCCCATGTCAACATCGGTTTGGGTGTCTTTTGTCATCCGGGTCCTGAAGTCGATTCTAGACCATTGTCAAAGATAATCCTAGAGAATCCGAGAGACGCTTCTGATTAAACAAAGAACTGAAGGATTTGTATAGTCAATTTATAGTCAACTATGGTAACCTCTCCTCTCCTCTGCTCTCATCTCATCTCATCTCCTCTCCTCTCCTGTCCTGTCCTGTCCTGTCCTGTCCTGTCCTGTCCTCTCCTGTCCTCTCCTCTCCTCTCCTCTTCTGTTCTCTCCTCTCCTCTCCTCTCCTCTCCTCTCCTCTCCTCTCCTCTCCTCTCCTCTCCTCTCCTCTCCTCTCCTCTCCTCTCCTCTCCTCTCCTCTCCTCTCCTCTCCTCTCCTCTCCTCTCCTCTCCTCTCCTCTCCTCTCCTCTCCTCTCCTCTCCTCTCCTCTCCTCTCCTCTCCTCTCCTCTCCTCTCCTCTCCTCTCCTCTCCTCTCCTCTCCTCTCCTCTCCTCTCCTCTCCTCTCCTCTCCTCTCCTCTCCTCTCCTCTCCTCTCCTCTCCTCTCCTCTCCTTTCCTCTCCTCTCCTCTCCTCTCCTCTCCTCTCCTCTCCTCTCCTCTCCTCTCCTGTCCTTTCCTCTCCTCTCTTCTCCTCTCCTCTCCTCTCCTCTCCTCTCCTATTCTATCCTATCTTATCCTCTCCGATTCTATCCTATCTTATCCTATCCTACCCTATCCTAATTCTATCCTCTGTTCTCCTCTACTCTCCTCTCATTCCACCCTTCCTGCTTTCCTTCTTTCCTCCCTTCCTTCTTTCCTTCCTTCCTTCCTTCTTTCCTTCCTTCCTTCCTTCACTCTTCCCTGTTTTGTTCGGAAAACATCAAACGGATTGACTTCCTCATTAGATTCCAGTGCGATTGTTGACATTCGGGCCTATGTTCAATAAAATCACTGTCTGCTCAGCTCAGACACTCGAGAGTCGCCACATACTTATATATGTTGCACACGTATTCTCTTATGTTAAATTACAATCACTGCAGCTGGGAATCACATAGTGTAGCCTGCAGTCAGGCGGTTTATTTGCCGTTGTACGATATTAAAAGCTCGCTGACTGACATGTATTAGTAGACAGTTCATGTTCATGAGCGATTTGATCACACTATAGTATTTGCTACTTGCAGACACTGTCTTCAGAGTATGACGTGTCTTATATTATATAGAGCATTTAAGTGAATTACAATATATATATTTACTATATATGTGTGTGTATATATATATATTTGGCAAGAGTTAATATAATCCAGGGAGGGTTAATGAAAAATGCTTTAGTATCGTGTCTTATATTATATACGGGTCTATATACAAATATATGTACTGCCTGTTTCACTGACTATGTATAAAATGTATATTGTTCATATAAATACATGCATATATACATATATTTATACATATACATGCAATATAAATATGACATAAGGTCAGCTTGTTAAACCAACTAGGAGTTCATTCATGAGCAAGTAAGTGGTGGCGAAATCACTTTCTTGACCTCTGCATATACGAGCAAGAATGGTCAGCCATCTTACTCACCGTCTTACCTATAATTTTCATTTAGGGCTCAGCTAACTAGAGGGCGCCACTACGTAAGAAACTTTTCGATATCTTTTTGACTATGAATCGCATCCCAGCTAATGTATTACGCTAAGCCAGTTAATGCATATATATATATATACGTATGTATATTATAAATGCAATAATTGCATTCATATGCCAATATAAATCAGCTGATATCATTAAAATATGATATACTGTATCAATTTAAAGACAATAACTTCTAACATATAATACCAATTTAAATACCATTAAATGGTAATATGTAGTTATTCCAAACTAAAAACTTAAATAGTATAGGCCTATATAATCTATTTGCTTGAAGGCAATGAAACGAAAATGCATTACCCAGATGAACAATACCATTCAATCCTAATATATAACACCTTCATATTATTATTATTATTATTATTATTATTATTATTATTATTATTATCATTATTATTATTATTATTATTATTATTATTATTATTATTATTATTATTAATTAGTAACTTCTATATCTAATGCACATGCATCAACCGATGGCGCATAACACAAATAATTAATAATAATACATGGCATAAGCCTATTCAAATTAATTTATATAATTTAATTTTAAAAAGTCACTTATACATCTTGGGCTACCATGACTGCAGTCTTAACACCTACAAATTCTTTCAGTTTCTTCTACCATCTGCACCTCATGACGACCTTTTTGTAAGAAAAATCCCACTAAATATACAACTAGTCGGACGAAAAATAAAAAGAATGTGCATTAAGACCGTATACTGTATGATAATGCTTTTCTGAGGTACATAAAAGACGCAACATTAAGGGTCTTGATATGATACCGTCTTGATATCATGCAAACATACATACATACACCCATGCATACACACATACAAACATACATGCATACATACATACACACACATACATATATATACATACATACATACATCCATACATACATACATACATACATCCATACATACACAAATATGTACATACATACATACATACATACACGCATACATACATACATACATACATACATTCTTGTAAGTTCTTATTACAAATGATTAATACACACTGACTGTATGGATTGTGTACCGATTTACGGCATGCTTTTCACATCCGTTCATTTACTCATTCATTCCATCATCCATCCATCCATTATTTATCCATAAAATAAATCCATCCATCCATTATCCATACATATAATCCATCCATCCACCATCCATCCATAGAATAAATCCATGCATCCATAATCCGTCCATCCGTCCGTCCGTTCATCCATCCATCCATTATCAATCGATATGATAAATCCATCCATCCATTTTCCATACAAATAAACCATCCATCCATCTATATAATAAATTCATCCATCCATTATGCGAACATATCATCCAACGATCCATCCATCCTTCCATTCATCCACCCATCCACTTACCCATCCACCCATCCATCCACCCATCCATCCACCCATCCATTCATTGGACATTATGAAGCGCCCATTCAGCGCATCTAATGACCGACGTCACACAGTGCAACAGTCTCAACAGTTCCTTTGATGTTCTTGCGAAAACTTCTACCGATAATGAGATTTTTGTCGAATTCTTCGCGGACGCCGACGGCTACAACTGTTCACAAATTTCATCGGATGACGATTTCAAAAGACGCCCTTTTGACTCTTCGGAATCGAACCAATAATGGTTTTGCTGCTTCTGCTTCAACTCACTTGCTATGTTGTCGCCTTCATCGGTCGGCAGCAACTCAACAGACGCGGTACCCGACTATTCTCGGTAGACGAATGGTTAGAGTGCTCGGCTTGTGACGCGGAGATTACGGGTTTGAACCTCCCCTGAGACGGTAACTGGGTAGGGATTTTGAGCATGTCCTTCATTGCCAATCGCTCAGCGCCATCGATTGATACTTAGTTATCAGGTAGTGGCGCTAAATAAGTGCAGAAATACTACTACTACTACCACTACTACTACTTCTACTACTACCACTACTACCACCACTACCACCACCACTACTACCACTACTACTACTACTACCGCTGCTGCTGCTGCTACTACTACTACTACTTAATAAATGACAATAACAATAACAATAATATTTTTTGACATTTTTTTATGAACCCAAGGGATCACTTCTACCTCACATCATATGCTTTTCGGAGGGATCATTCCTACCTTGGATAAAATAATAATATTAATAACAACAATAATAATAATTCTCCATAAAACTGTGGAACGCGCATGATCGAATCGGGGAGAATCTTCCTGGAACAAATAATTCTGTTGAAGGGTGGCATCGCGCGTTCCAAGAAGCTGTAGACTATCGTTATCTACGGTCTTCAACAAGCGAAATGTAAATGCAAATTTACATGTTTTTCTATCGCGAATGTAGGGATTCAACACTGCTCATTTTTCAATGAATTTATAGTGGAACGCTTACGCTGTGAGCAGGATTTCATCGAAAAAGCTTGGATCGTCACTTGGTAGGGGAGGTCAGACATACTGTCACCAAGAATGAAAATCTACAATTAAATCGTCGGCACATACACGTGGTACAGTCCCACTCATAGACTATCTTCGAAGGATTTCTCACAGTTTGGAACTGTGATGGGTTGGTATTGTATAACTAGTTATACCACCGCGAATAATGAATGACCTAACGGTTATAAAGAAATATTTCTTCCTTGGGAATGCATTTCCTGCGTAATTAGCATCCTTGCACGTCTAACAGTTTAGTTTAAAGCTCTCAATCTCGCATATTTGACGGGGTGTATTTGTCGGGGTGCATTTGTCGGGGTGCATTTGACGGGGTGAATTTGTTGGGGTGTATTTGACGGGGTGTATTTGTCGGGGTGTATTTGACGGGTTGTATTTGTCGGGGTGCATTTGTCGGGGTGTATTTGACGGGGTGCATTTGTCGGGGTGAATTTGTCGGGGTGTATTTGTCGGGGTGCATTTGACGGGGTGCATTTGTCGGGGTGTATTTGTCGGGGTGCATTTGACGGGGTGAATTTGTCGGGGTGTATTTGTCGGGGTGCATTTGACGGGGTGCATTTGTCGGGGTGTATTTGTCGGGGTGTATTTGTCGGGGTGCATTTGACGGGGTGCATTTGTCGGGGTGTATTTGTCGGGGTGTATTTGACGGGGTGCATTTGTCGGGGTGCATTTGTCGGGGTGTATTTGACGGGGTGCATTTGTCGGGGTGAATTTGTCGGGGTGTATTGTCGGGGTGCATTTGTCGGGGTGCATTTGACGGGGTGAATTTGTTGGGGTGTATTTGACGGGGTGTATTTGTCGGGGTGTATTTGACGGGTTGTATTTGTCGGGGTGCATTTGTCGGGGTGTATTTGACGGGGTGCATTTGTCGGGGTGAATTTGTCGGGGTGTATTTGTCGGGGTGCATTTGACGGGGTGCATTTGTCGGGGTGTATTTGTCGGGGTGCATTTGACGGGGTGAATTTGTCGGGGTGTATTTGTCGGGGTGCATTTGACGGGGTGCATTTGTCGGGGTGTATTTGTCGGGGTGTATTTGTCGGGGTGCATTTGACGGGGTGCATTTGTCGGGGTGTATTTGTCGGGGTGTATTTGACGGGGTGCATTTGTCGGGGTGCATTTGTCGGGGTGTATTTGACGGGGTGCATTTGTCGGGGTGAATTTGTCGGGGTGTATTTGTCGGGGTGCATTTGACGGGGTGAATTTGTCGGGGTGTATTTGTCGGGGTGCATTTGACGGGGTGCATTTGTCGGGGTGTATTTGTCGGGGTGTATTTGACGGGGTGCATTTGTCGGGGTGCATTTGTCGGGGTGTATTTGACGGGGTGCATTTGTCGGGGTGCATTTGACGGGGTGCATTTGTCGGGGTGTATTTGACGGGGTGTATTTGTCGGGGTGCATTTGACGGGGTGCATTTGTCGGGGTGAATTTGTCGGGGTGTATTTGTCGGGGTGCATTTGACGGGGTGAATTTGTCGGGGTGTATTTGTCGGGGTGCATTTGACGGGGTGCATTTGTCGGGGTGTATTTGTCGGGGTGTATTTGACGGGGTGCATTTGTCGGGGTGCATTTGTCGGGGTGTATTTGACGGGGTGCATTTGTCGGGGTGCATTTGACGGGGTGCATTTGTCGGGGTGTATTTGACGGGGTGTATTTGTCGGGGTGCATTTGACGGGGTGCATTTGTCGGGGTGAATTTGTCGGGGTGTATTTGTCGGGGTGCATTTGACGGGGTGAATTTGTCGGGGTGTATTTGTCGGGGTGCATTTGACGGGGTGCATTTGTCGGGGTGTATTTGTCGGGGTGTATTTGACGGGGTGCATTTGTCGGGGTGCATTTGTCGGGGTGTATTTGACGGGGTGCATTTGTCGGGGTGCATTTGACGGGGTGCATTTGTCGGGGTGTATTTGACGGGGTGTATTTGTCGGGGTGCATTTGACGGGGTGCATTTGTCGGGGTGAATTTGTCGGGGTGTATTTGACGGGGTGTATTTGTCGGGGTGCATTTGACGGGGTGCATTTGTCGGGGTGAATTTGTCGGGGTGTATTTGTCGGGGTGCATTTGACGGGGTGAATTTGTCGGGGTGTATTTGTCGGGGTGCATTTGACGGGGTGCATTTGTCGGGGTGTATTTGTCGGGGTGTATTTGACGGGGTGCATTTGTCGGGGTGCATTTGTCGGGGTGTATTTGACGGGGTGCATTTGTCGGGGTGCATTTGACGGGGTGCATTTGTCGGGGTGTATTTGACGGGGTGTATTTGTCGGGGTGCATTTGACGGGGTGCATTTGTCGGGGTGAATTTGTCGGGGTGTATTTGACGGGGTGTATTTGTCGGGGTGCATTTGACGGGGTGCATTTGTCGGGGTGAATTTGTCGGGGTGTATTTGACGGGGTGCATTTGTCGGGGTGTATTTGTCGGGGTGCATTTGACGGGGTGCATTTGTCGGGGTGTATTTGTCGGGGTGCATTTGACGGGGTGCATTTGTCGGGGTGAATTTGTCGGGGTGTATTTGACGGGGTGTATTTGTCGGGGTGCATTTGACGGGGTGCATTTGTCGGGGTGCATTTGACGGGGTGCATTTGACGGGGTGTATTTGTCGGGGTGCATTTGTCGTGGACGCTTTAGACAGTGCACCGGTGGTATGGATATACAGTGATATGATATTATTCTATTGTATTGTTGTATGGTTTGCTATATGCCATTGGTATTGTTATATGGTATTACTATTTATGGTATATGGTGTTGGTATAGTTATGTGGTATTGTTATATGGTTTTGTCATATGGTACTGATGTTATACTGTATTAATAATGTTATGTAGTATTGCTTATAAGGTTTTGGTATTGTTATGTGGCATTGCTATATGATATTGCTATATGCTATTACTATATAATATTGTTACATGGTATTATTACATATAGTAGTGCCACATGGCATTGCTATATGGTATAGTTAAATGGTATTTCTTAATGGCATTACATTATCAGATTATTTGATTTATGCCTCATTTCCATTATGTAATTTGGTTATGTTTTGATTTGATTTGCTTCATGTGTTTATCAGATCAGTATCGATAGTAAACTGAAGTACGAACGAACCTAATGGACTCAACGAGCATGCGTTTACTTTTACGGTTGATTATTCTTCTGCGTATAGCATCCGCTAACTGCGTTACGAGTTCACACAAATTTTGCACCGACGATCATATACCCTCAGTGTTTGATGACGATGGAACGCACCCAGTGCTTATAAATACGAGAGAATGCCTTTCACGGGTTCCACTGCTGAGTAGATTTGTCTCTGTCTCTGTCTGTGTCTTTGTCTGTGTGTCTATACGTGTGTGCTGTGCCTTTCTCTATGGCTGTCTGTCTCTGTCTCGACTGTGTTCTCTGTGTATGTCCGTCTTTCTCTGTCACTGTCTCTTTATGCCTCTCTTTCTCTCTCTCTCTCTCTCTCTCTCTCTCTCTCTCTCTCTCTCTCTCTCTCTCTCTCTCTCTCTCTCTCTCTTCTGTCTCTCTATGTCTGTCAGGCTGTGTTTCAATACTCATACATTTAAATACGCATGTATTGTATGCACATATATAGATTATATATAGATGACATATACATAGATTATATATTATGTATATATATATATAGATTTTATGTATACATAGCGCAAAAAGCGTGTTAATTCCATACCATTCCATTCTCATGTACGTATAGATCGATACTATGTATTTTTCTGATATTGAGTGTTGTGCAGAGTGTGATATGATCGTATAACTGAGTCTTGCTCCAATGCGTTAGCGTTCTACATGACTGATTTCTCCGTTTCTCCAATCCAGGAACACTATACACGAGGGAGGCATATACTCACCGGAAATCGCGTAGCCTATCACGTGTATCTATCGCACAGTAAGAATCGCAGACACAAGCATACAGACAGACAGCCACGCAGACAGATGGATAGATAGCCACATGGACAGAAAGCCACATGGACAGAAAGCCACATGGACAGAAGGACTAATAGCCACACGGATGAACACATAGTCACATAGACAGATAGATGATAGCCACATGGACAGATAGACAGAAAGGCACATGGACAGATAGGCAGAAAGGCACATGGACAGATAGACAGAAAGGCACATGGACAGATAGACAGAAAGGCACATGGACAGATAGACAGAAAGGCACATGGACAGATAGACAGAAAGGCACATGGACAGATAGACAGAAAGGCACATGGACAGATAGACAGAAAGGCACATGGACAGATAAACAGAAAGGCACATGGACAGATAGACAGAAAGGCACATGGACAGATAGGCAGAAAGGCACATGGACAGATAGACAGAAAGGCACATGGACAGATAGACAGAAAGGCACATGGACAGATAGACAGAAAGGCACATGGACAGATAGACAGAAAGGCACATGGACAGATAGACAGAAAGGCACATGGACAGATAGACAGAAAGGCACATGGACAGATAGACAAAAAGGCACATGGACAGATAGACAGAAAGGCACATGGACAGATAGACAGAAAGGCACATGGACAGATAGACAGAAAGGCACATGGACAGATAGACAGAAAGGCACATGGACAGATAGGCAGAAAGGCACATGGACAGATAGACAGAAAGGCACATGGACAGATGTACGGAAAAGACTGAGCTAATCATCTGATCAATCGGATCAGCTGTCAAATGTGAGTAAAGCCTGAACACGGCATTATTGTCGTTGCCATTATCATCTTCGTCGTCAGCATCATTGTGATGATCATAATAATCACAACCAACACAATCGCTATTATAATCCTTCCATCATCACCATTATAGCAGTCATCTCCATCATAGATGACACTGGAGGAACATTGTGCATGATGCGGCCGAATCTCGGAACGAGGAAGGCTGAGAATGGAATGGACTCCATCATACAAGCACGACATTGCATCATCATCATCGTCATTATCATCATCATCAGCAGCAGCATCATCATTATCATCATCATCATCTCATCATCATCGTCGTCGTAGTCGTTGCAGTTATCGTGGTGGTCGTCATCATGAATTTATTGAACGCCAGTTATGCATCATCCTGAAAAGCACGGTTAACAGAAGCGCCTGCGATTGTTTAAAAAAACAGATAGATCTTAGGAATGCGCTGACATCGTCGGGCAGTGTCTTCGACCCTCCCAGCTTCATCACAGCCTCCCCTTAAATCTCCGAAGGACCCTAGCTTCGTCCACCCCTCTTCAGCTGACATCGCCGTCAAATTAGAAGCACCGAATGCCCTCTGGCGTCCATCTGAATTGCATCTCGGTGGCCGCATCCTTCGACTCACCGACTTAATTAGGCGCCGGAGATCACCCGGTTAAAAGAGGGGATCTTTCGTCCGTCTGTGTATATGTATTTCTCTCTCTCTCTCTCTCTGTTTGTCTGTCTGCGTCTGTCTGTCCAGCTCACTTTGTGTCTGTCTGTCTGTCTGTCTGTCTGTCGATTAGTTCGTTTGGCCGTGTTTCTATGTCAATGTCTCAGCATGTGGTAGTTTGTATTGCTTCTTGTACGCCTCACCCGATGTCTCTTTCCTCTGCCTCTATGATTGTCACCATCTGTTCCTCTTATGCTTCTCCGATCCTATGTGCTTTTGCTCATCCATTTCCTCTGCTTTTACCTCTTCCTGTTTTTCTCCCTCCCTTGCCTCTGTCTATGCTTCCTGTCTCCGTCCTTCCCTGCCTCTCCCTAGTTTTTTAGCATCTCATCCTTGTTCCCCTTCCTCTTGTTCCTGTCTTTGCCTTTCCATTTATGGCTCTTACTGTTCTTCTGCCTCTCTCTATCCCTATCCCTCCGTCTCTGCCTCAGACTCTGCCTCTCTATCCATCTCTCTTTCTCTCTGTCTCTCTTACCCTCTCCCTATCTCTCCCTTTCTCTGCATCTACATCTGTCTTTGTCTCTCTGTCTCTCTCTGTCCTTTTCCTCTCCTCTCTTTCCTTTTCCCTCTCTTTCTCACTCTAGCTCTGTCTCTCCTTTTCACTGCCACTTTCCTGTCCCCTTTCCTCTGCTTCTGCCTGTTCGTGTACCTCTTCTTTTCTCACCCTGTCCTTCTCTCTATTTTGCTGTCTGTCTGTCTTTGTCTCTGTCTGTTTCTGTCTGTCTGTCTGTCTGTATTTGTATCTGTAACTGTATCTATATCTGTATCTGTCTCTGTCTCGGGCTCTGTCTCTGTCTCTGTCTCTGCCTCTCTCTCTCTGTCTCTCTCTCTCACACACACACACAGTTCCTTCTGCCTATCCAGTTCTGTCTGCCTGTTCTGCCTGGAGCTGTCTCTCGCGATAGCGGAGTTATAAAATGGGCTCGAGCAGCCGAGACCATCGATCGCCCATTTCCTCGTATTGCCAGCCAAACATATCGGAAACCCAAGTTTCGCTAAAGCTCCACTAATCTGCAGAGACCCGCAGACCTCTGCTTTAATCCATTTACTGCGATGCAATATGGCCTGTGTCTAAAGATGTACTGTCATTTTGGATTGAATGTCTGTGTGTGTCCTTTAAGTCATGTGAAATGTTTTGGTTTGATGTGATGTAACGCGAGGCCACGTGATCTGGTGTGAGCAAGTACATCAAGTAATTTAACAACTAATTTATACAGCGCTTCTTCTATTTAGAAGCGTCGCGATGAACCATCAACATGCTTCTAAGTGAATATCTCGAATATACGCACTTGTGAGTGTGTAATGAAACGAAGTAACGTAATGTATCCTGAGGCAATACAATATAACTGGAGTATTCAATGTCAATGTAATGTAAATGTCCATGTTTTTCCATAGCGGCCGTATGGCCTTGATCCTGCTCATTTTTCAATAAATTTAAAGATCCGTCACCACCGCTGCCCGTTTGAATGCAGTCCAATGTTAACCAGTGTTTGCAATGTAATGTAATGTATATGTATATCAAAGCTCTTATTATAGCGCCTTTTAAGTATATTTCAAAAGCGCTGAACACGTTCCTATGTAACTGAGCTAAACAAGTACGTGTTAAGGAAGTTTTAAAAAGTTTGCTGAACATAGTCGAATGCAACAGTACGTATAGGCCTATGTAGCGTGCAACAGTACGTATAGGTCTATGTAGCGTGCAACAGTACGTATAGGCCTATGTAGCGTGCAACAGTACGTATAGGCCTATGTAGCGTGCAACAGTACGTATAGGCCTATGTAGCGTGCAACAGTACGTATAGGCCTATGTAGCGTGCAACAGTACGTATAGGCTTATGTAGCGTGCAACAGTACGTATAGGTCTATGTAGCGTGCAACAGTACGTATAGGCCTATGTAGCGTGCAACAGTACGTATATGTCTATGTAGCGTGCAACAGTACGTATAGGTCTATGTAGCGTGCAACAGTACGTATAGGCCTATGTAGCGTGCAACAGTACGTATAGGTCTATGTAGCGTGCAACAGTACGTATAGGCCTATGTAGCGTGCAACAGTACGTATAGGCCTATGTAGCGTGCAACAGTACGTATAGGTCTATGTAGCGTGCAACAGTACGTATAGGCCTATGTAGCGTGCAACAGTACGTATAGGCCTATGTAGCGTGCAACAGTACGTATAGGTCTATGTAGCGTGCAACAGTACGTACAGGTCTATGTAGCGTGCAACAGTACGTATAGGCCTATGTAGCGTGCAACAGTACGTATAGGCCTATGTAGCGTGCAACAGTACGTATAGGCCTATGTAGCGTGCAACAGTACGTATAGGCCTATGTAGCGTGCAACAGTACGTATTGGCCTATGTAGCGTGCAACAGTACGTGTAGGCCTATGTAGCGCAAGGCTGGGCTCTGACGCAACTGAAGGGGCGTGCTTAAAGCGGTCAGATGTGATTGCGATCTAACGGTTTATGACTTCAGCAAACTTACAAACTCTAGAAATCCTGCGATATAAAAATCACAGCCGGAATTCCCAGTGAATCTAGAAGGCCTGATCTGAAATGTAACATGCAATTTATGAGGCGCCTGCTTTGGGTCGGGAGCGCCTCTGATGAGTCTATTCTTGAAGTGGCGCTTTATAAATGTCAGATTGCAATTACAATTACAAGATTGACGAGCACCCACTAGCACTGGCTGAAATCTTACAGCGCTTCCCGACCCGCAATATATCGGCTGCTGATCTCGCAGTGGTGGGGGCGCCACAATCGCACCCGCCATCAATTACAGCGCGAAAGGTCGCCAATTACGTCCACGCCTTGGCCGCAGATAATACCGGCGGGAAGAACGGCGCGGGAATTTCCGGGCATCTGTCTGTTGGCCCAGTGCGCAGCGCACCTGCGTCCGACATGAGATTTATGGCAGCAGGAAGAGGACAGATGGATAGCGACACGTGACACGCGCACCTGCTAACAGAGCGTGGGTTCCTGAATACCGCTCGGATGGAGGGAAGAACTGGAAGAAGCATTTTGACTGATCGCATTTAAGCAGTTAACAATAAGGAGTGAATGAGGGAGGGAGGGAAAGGAAGAGAAGGCAAGCAGATGGAGACAGAGACAAAGAAATCAAGAAACAAGCACAGGATGTGATGTATGAATTTATGGATGCATGGATGTATAGATACATGTGTGGATGGATGAATAGATAGATATGTGGATAGGTGCATGGATGAATGTATGGATAATGTGTCGATAGATGTATGGATGGATGTGTCGATGGATGTGTGGATGGCTGTATGGATGGATGCATGGGTGGATGCATGGGTGGATGCATGGCTAGATGTATGGATAGATGTATGGATATATGTAATGATGGATGTATGGATGGATAGATGTACGGATGGATGTATGTATGTATGTAAGGATAGATGTGTGGATAGATGTATGGAGTAATGGATAGATGGATGAATGAATAGTAGCAAATATGTGAGTATATTGTGTGTGTTTGTATATGTATGCCTTAACGGTCAAAGGCGCTTCTAGCTACCCTAAATGATATCCTTTAGAACGGAATTTTCATTAACCTGCGAATGATTTTGAAATAACTCGAAAAGTCATCGATAGCAGGCACTCGCACACATGTGGAACCCGACCAACGAAGTCTCATCCACGCGCGATAATTCACAGCGTATTTAGACTATATATAGATATGGATGTTATTACACCTTATGTTTTATACATGGCTATATAGATATATTTATACATGGATACCTATATATAATAAAATTATGTAATACAAGCGTACATATGTATATATTTATATATCTGCTGAGGTTGCTGTGTTAGCATGTGAACAGATGATGAACGTACATTGAAGACAACAATCGACTAGCTGTAGTTATTGTAGTCCATTTATTATTAAGACGTTATCGCTTTGGGCGCTATATAATGTAGAGGTCGTCCAG
The DNA here is from genome assembly GCA_964023275.1 of Norana najaformis. NCBI lineage: Eukaryota > Metazoa > Annelida > Clitellata > Crassiclitellata > Hormogastridae > Norana > Norana najaformis. The sequence continues at coordinate 25,266,254 of OZ029920.1, read as the reverse complement.
GTCGAATCGATAGGTATTGCAGCGATTGGGGAGACAGAGATATGGGGAAATGGATATGGGAAGAGACAGAAGAAGAAGGGAGAAGGAAAACGAGTGAGATAAGAGTAGAGACAAAGAAAGCGAAGAGAAGGACAGGAAGGAAGAGGAAGATAGAAAGAGTAAGGGAGAGAAACCAAGAGAGAGAGAGAGAGGAGACAGAGGAGAGAGGAGGGAGAAGAGAGAGAGAGAGAGGAGAAAAGAGAGGGGAGAGTGAGGAGAGAAAGGAGTGACAGAGAGAGCAGAGAGAGAGAGAAGAAGGGAGAGGCGTAGAGATATCGACAGAGACGTACCAAATACGGGATGGATGGATGGATTGATGGATGGATTCTGGTGGGTGGGGTGAATAGATCGATTTGGACTCTGTACCCCAATGGTTAGAGTGCTCCGCTTGTAACTTGGACAGTATGGGTTCGATCCTCTCCTGAGCCTGTGTATAGGGACCGTGCGCAAGTCCTTCACTCTTGATCGATTGATGCTTAGTCTTTAGAGAGTGGCGCTTATTAAAATGCATAAATATTGGTGGTGGTGGTGTTGGTGGTGTAGCAGTAGTAGTAATAATAATATCAATAATTACAACAACATCAATAATAAAAATGGATGGACAGATGGACGGACGGACGGACGGACGGACGGACGGACGGATGGATGATTTTCTGGATGAGTTTATGGATGGATGAAATGACTGATCTCCCCTCGGAGCCTCAGCTGATCTAAACCATACCCTATTGTTTCGGCTGCGAGCGCTGAATTATTGATTGACAATTAGCGACAGGTTTCCGGTCTCCGGCGCATTTCCCGCCCGAAATGCGCGCACATGTTCGACGCGTTCGAGGAAAACAGGCGAGCCAAGGCATGGACTTCTTAGCCAAAGTATACGATCGAGAAGCAGTCATCGTCGGTTGGACAACAAATGCCACAGGTTGAGGTCCAGGGTTTGCGTTCGTTTGATGCTGGTTGTAGAAGTCCGTGTCCATGCGACGCCATTGACGCCTGTGCTGTGATGAGATTATTCCATCGATTAATCGTCGCCCGATGGAGCTCTAAGCATACGCTGAACGTCTCCGTTGGCTCCCCGAGCGAAGGCCGTGCCTCGGCAACCAATCCTAGTGTTATGTGCTGCCAGTCCTATGCGCTGTTAGCCTCATACTCTGCCAGCTTATACATTGCCTGTGTTATGCATTATTAGTTTTATACACTGCTTAAGCTATAGTGCTATGCATTGCTAGTGTTATACGCTCCTAGTGTTGCTGCTAGTGTTATTATAAGCTCCTAGTGTTCTTGGAAACCGCTAGTGTTCTTATAAGCAGCTTGTGTTATACACTAGTTGTTTTATACACTACTGCTGCTATAGTGCTATGCACTGCTAGTGGCATGCGCTCCTAGTTTTCTTAGAAACTGCTAATTTTCTTTTAAGCAGCTAGTGTTCTTATAAGCAGCTTGTGTTATACACTGCTAGTGTTTTACACTGTTACACATTCCAACAGTTATATGCTCATAGTGTTTAACACCGCAAGTGTTATGTGCTGTTACGGCTATAAGCTGCACTGTTAATGTTATGTTCTGCTAGTATAATATACTATTACGGCATGTACGTATCTAGATCGTTATGTAGCGCCTTTGCAGTACCTCTCAAAGGCGCGGAGAAAGTGTGATTTACTGACAGTGCATGAACTGCTATAGTAATAAACTGCTATTGCGAATAACTGCTCGTCCTATGCTTTGCACAGTTGTTAGGGCGATAAAATGCTAGTGCTTGAGCCTCTGATGTCATATATCGCTTGTGTTATGCACTGCGATAAATTCTGTTGCATTGCTAGTGAGATGCACTTTGTAGTGTCTGCATTTATACACCGCCTACACGTTGCAACAGTGCCGACAATGCTACTTTGATAGATGCTTAGTGCCAGCAGCAGAGTCTTTGGCGCCAGCTTATCTCAATTATTTTTGAGCGAAGGAGGGGCTGTTAGGCCTCCCATCCTTCCTACTCCTTCTCTTTCCCTTACCTCCCCCGCTTGAGGTAAATGGGTCGCTGTGTGACGCAGCATGTTTGATGAATCACCTGCCTAACTCGCTTAAGGAGTTAATTAATGAAAATGCTAGGGAGGGTTCCACCAATGCCTTGTCTACCGATTAATTAATTACCAGGGAGGACTCGAATTACCTCAAATCTCTTAATCTTGTCCGAAGCTTCACTTATGAACGACTAAAGCTTGCAGGAAAATGGCTGGAGTCCAGCCTGATAATGGCTCAGATATGACCTGCTAATGGCTCGAGTCTGGCATAATAACGGTTCCTACTACGGTGGCTCAAATCTGACGAATGGCCTACTGAAGTATAGCCTACTAATGGCTGAATTTTGCCTAATAATTACTCAATATGACCAAACAGTGGCTTTAGTCTTGACTAATAATGGTTCAGATATGGCCTATTAATGGCCGAAATTGGCCTAATCATAGCCCAAATATGGCCAAACAGTGGCTTTAGTCTTGACATATAATGGTTCAAATATGGCTTACTGATGGCTGAAATTGGCCTAATCATAGCCCAAATATAGCCAAACAGTGGCTTTAGTCTTGACTAATAATGGCCCAAATTTGGCCTATTGATGGCTTGGGTCTGGACTAACAGTTTCGCAAGTGTGCCTTCGTTGGCTCAATTCGAGCTGCAGCAGTCTGATGGCTCAAGCTGGCTTAGCAGTGGCTAAATCATTGCTAAAGGACAACAGAAACCTGTCCAAGACATAGCCAAACCAACCATGTACAGAATATTTGGCGCAGTATAATGCCAAACATGGTTCCTTAACGGCCGAAAACACCGCCTCACATACGAACTTACACATTGCCTTGACATAATATCCTTGGCACACTTAATCGCGTGACACGCGCATTGAGACACGGCCGAATCACTGCATGTGAGACGGCGCGGAGCAACACACGCGAACAACGGCTTCTCTTTATCCCACCCATCAGTCCATGTCAGTAATTTAATGAAAAACCCATTAGCACCTACGAGCATAAACGCACGTACTCACTCCAACAACGGAACATACGAGAATCCCCACCTCAACGCAGATTAATTATTTACCGACTGCACCATTAGCACATATCACTTCAGTGGTTTAAATATTTAATCTATATAAACACATTATATAGAAGTATTATATATGTGTGTTTACATCATACGATGATCGAAGTGCATCAGTGATTCAAAAATTTAGCTAGCGCCACCACAACTTGCACGCTTTACTTTGACATGCGAAGGCTATGGTGTCTAGTGTCTATTCTGTTGAACTATTCTGAACTCGGTATTTATATTGCGCTATACGCCTACTCCTCATCGTATATACTGCTCCTCATCGTATATATATACGTATGTACCTGAACATGTTATATAGCGCATTTCTAAATTTCTCGCAAAGGTGCTGAAAATGGCAATCTCGTTGTTCTAAAAGGTGCAACTTGACAGGAGCTGAGAATATTTCTTCAGCTATTTGTGGTGATTTACCGAGAACAGTTACAACCGCGTAAACTTCTTCATCTCCAAATTTTCAGTTTCCCACCGAAAAAATCGTCTGCTTTTGTTAGCAGCGCCACCTAAGCGATATATATTTAGACACAAGCATATATTTTGATAATCTTATATCCATACGCAAGAAAAGATCATATATATGTACTCTTTGTAGTAAGCCTACTGCGGACCATATATGTTTACACAGATACGAATTTTTGAATAAAATCAAGCGCCTATCAAGAGTCTTCTGAATGGCAGTTGTATATTACATCATAATAAACAGGTGTATAACAGAGACATAATTATGTACATACATAATAGATACATATACATATACATGTGTATACAAAATCGTATCTTTATGAGCTTTGGTTTCTTTCGCATGGTCTTCTGATTCCTTGGCGAGGGATTTCTTTCGGTCGCTGAAGGAAGGAAGGACGGAAGGACGGAAGGACGGATGTGTGGCATCATCGATCAATCCATAAAAATAGTATTTAGCCATTCGTCAGAAGCGGATTTTGACAGGTCTGCAGCGCCCGGAAATGTAGCGTCTATGGTTATCGATTAGCCAGACGGAAACTTAAGTAAAATCGCAGTTTTTAGCCATTAATCACTTGGATTACACTTCGGTTTCGTTGGTCTTAGATAGGCGAATCGGGTTAAGGCTTGGGTTTTAAGAAACTAAGTCTGTACAGGAGTTCGTCAAATGCCTTATTTACATCTAGAACTCGAAAGCTAGATTTTGTCCGTGTGCTTAGAACTGCGATAAATAAGTTTCCATGCTTTTTTATCAGATTAGAAATGCACGTTTATTTATTAAAATTCTCTTGGAAATCATTTCTCTCCTCTGTCTGCTCTTTTCTTCTTTCTCTTAGTTTTCCTCTCTCTCTCTCTCTCTCTCTCTCTCTCTCTCTCTCTCTCTCTCTCTCTCTCTCTCTCTCTCTCTCTCTCTCTCTCTCTCTCTCTCCCTCCCTCCGTTTCCTCTCTCTCTCTCTCTCCGTTTCCTCTCTCTCTTTCTCTCTCTCCCTCCTCTCTCATCTTGTCTCCATTCTCCCTCTTCTCTCTCCATCTCTCAGTTATCTGCCTTCCTTTGACTCTCTCTCTCTCTCTCTCTCTCTCTCTCTCGCTCCCTGTGTCTGTCTGTCTCGCTCCCTCAGACTCTTATCTCTACCTCATCACTCTCTCTCCTCTCTCATCAGTCATCTCTTTCTCCTTCATCTTCTTTCTCCCTCTCTCCTTCTCGCTCTCCTTCTTCTCCTCTCTCTCTCTCCCTCTCCGTCTCTCTTTTTCTCTCAGACTCTCCCTCCCGCTCGCTCGCGCTTTCTCACTCCTTCTCTTTCTCCCTGTCACTCTGCAGCTCTGTCTCTCTGTATCTCTTTCTCTCTGTCTCTTTCTCTCTGTCTCTTTCTCTCTGTCTCTTTCTCTCTGTCTCTTTCTCTCTGTCTCTTTCTCTCTGTCTCTTTCTCTCTGCCTCTTTCTCTCTGTCTCTTTCTCTCTGTCTCTTTCTCTCTGCCTCTTTCTCTCTGTCTCTTTCTCTCTGCCTCTTTCTCTCTGTCTCTTTCTCTCTGCCTCTTTCTCTCTGCCTCTTTCTCTCTGTCTCTTTCTCTCTGTCTCTTTCTCTCTGTCTCTTTCTCTCTGTCTCTTTCTCTCTGTCTCTTTCTCTCTGTCTCTCTGTCTGTCTCTGCAATGTGCATATGCGTGAAAAAGCAATCGGAGATTAAAGAACAACAAAGGATGCGTTTCCGGATTCAGACAATCATCAATAATTTCCAAACAATAAACCCAAAAGCCTCTCACGACCAACATGTCTGTCTCTGTTTATCGTTCCAACTGTCTGTCTTCTTGTCTGTGTCTGTCCGTCTTTTCCGTCTTTTGTCTATGTTTCATGTATGATGTCTGTCAGTCTGTCTGCAATTCTGTTCGTTTCCCTGTCTGTCAGTCTAGTTGTCTGTCTGTCTGTCTGTCTATGTAAGTATGTATCTATGAATTTGTACATATCTGTCCGTCCGTCTGTCTGTCTGCCTGTCTATCTATGTAAGTATGTACAGTATCTAGGAATTTGTACATGTCTGTCTATCGGTCGTTTTGTCTGTCTATCTGTCTGTGTAGTTGGCTGGCTGTCTGTGTGTCTTTCTGGATGGCTGTCTGTGTGTCTGTCTGTGTGTGTGTGTCTGTCAGTCTAGTTGGCTGTATGTGTAAAGGGACACGTCGACGAATGCGAGGGACAGACCGCGTTTCGGTGAACGATTTCTTTATAACGGCATTTGATAGCTTTGATAGTGCCATGGCATGGCACACGAGCCATTTAACATTGTCCTTGCATCCAATCGACCTGATTAAGATCAGTTTTATCACTGCGCTGGCAGAGGACGACACATGTCTGCGTGTCCGTCTGTGTATGTGCCCGTCTTTGTATTTGTCTGTGTTAACTTACTGTCTGTCTGGCTGAATGTGTGTTTATATGTGTGGCTGGATGTCTGCGTGTCCGTCTGTGTATGTGCCTGTCTTTGTATGTGTCTGTGTTAACTTACTGTCTGTCTGGCTGAATGTGTGTTTATATGTGTGTCTGCATGTCTGCGTGTCCGTCTGTGTATGTGCCTGTCTTTGTATTTGTCTATGTTAACTTATTGTCTATCGATCTGTCTGTCTCTGCCTACTTGTCTGCCTGTATGTGTGCCTGTCTGTGTGTCTGTTGGTCTGTCCGTCTGTAGGTGTTTTGCTTGTCTGTATACATGTCTGCATGTCTCGTGTGTGCTTGTCCGTTTGGCATAAATAAAGACACACCTTTTTGTGTGAATGTATGCGTGTGTCTGTCTGTGCGAATGTCTATCCCTCTGTCTGTCTGTCTTTCTATGTCTTTCTCTGTCTATCTCTGTCTCTGTCACTCTGTCTATCTGTCTGTCTATGTAAGTATGTATCTATGAATTTGTACATGTCTGTCTGTATGTATGTCTGTCTGTCTGTCTGTTTCTCGCTGTGTGTGCCTGGCGGCATAGATGTAAGAACAGCTTCCCCCGCCCAGAGATTCGAATCTTCGTCAAACAAAGCGATCGGTCTGTGCCGAAAAAGAAGACATCCCGGCTTATGGCTGACGGACCAGACGACAAATGCCGAAGAGACTCGCATCGATCACAACCCAAGAATCCACTTAGAGGCAGACGACGACCAACTCGATGATATTCGATACGGATATCGGTATTTGTATGAACGCCTGTACGTATGTATGTTCAAATGCATATACAAGAGTGTGCTTGTATGTATGTGTGTATGTACGTATGTATGTGTGTCTGTATTTATGTATGTGTGTGTGTATGTATGTATGTGTGTATGTATGCATGTATGTATGCATGCATGCATGAATGTACGTATGAATGTGCGTATATGTGTATATATATGTAAATATGCAAGTATGTATGTATGTATGAATGTGCGTATGTGTGTATGTATGTATGTATCAATGTATGTATGTGTATCAATGTATGCATATTTTAATGTGTGCTAGCAAACGTCAATGTAACGTATATAATAAATTTAAAGGTTGAAGAATTGATTGGCAGACAGAAATAAGAACGCGATCCGTCCCGAGCGAATGGGACAACCGTCCAATGAAGCCACTCAGGGAGGTAGGGAGTGGGAGTAGCAGAGAGACAGACAGACAGACAGACAGAGAGACAGAGACAGAGTGACAGAGGGGCAGCCACCGAGGGAGGCTATTCACGAAGTAGTAGACGAAGAGGCAGATAGAGATGCATGTGGCAACGACGAAGACATTGGCAAAACAGACAATGGACTCTTCTCTCATTTAATTGTGAATAGATAACGCTCCTGCATCTAATTTGCCCATCACTCATACAATATGTATGCGCATACAATATATATATATATTTATATATTTGCATATATATACGGCACAAATACTGTGATGCATTTAGATTCATATAATGTTTGAATTGTTGAATGGATGGATGGATGGATGGATGGATGGATGGATGGACGGATGGATGGATGGACTGGCAGATGGAGTGATGGAAAGTTTGATGGAAGGATGGTAAGGTGGGTGGGTGAATGAAATGGATTACTGGATGGATGGATGGATGGATGGATGGATTACTGGATGGATGGATGGATGGATGGATGGACTGATAGATGGAGTGATGGAAAGTTTGATGGAAGGATGGATCGGTGGGTAGGTGAATGAAATGGATTACTGTATGGATGGATAGGTGGGTAGATGGATGGATGGATAGATGGATGGATGAATGAGTGAATGAACGGAGGGATCGATGGCTAAGCGCTCTTTCCCTTTAAATGTCTCCGATCAATGTTCCCTCTAATTTTACCGCCTGAGCAGTAACATTTGAGACCTGAGCTATAGTCCGTGTAAGAATGCATATATTTTGGGCCTAAACTAAAAGGCTGTAAATTTGCATTGTATCGAAAGAAAAGACGACCAGAACAAGTCAAACTTAAATTAAGATTATCTCTAGTTTGTATTTTCGATCCTCCATAGAGAACATTAAAGCAAAGACTTACTTCTAGACCCTTCCTACTCTTCTCTGCATTTGTCCGCATTTGGATTACCTCTTTGCCGACGTCCGTACTCCAACGGAGCACTATGGCATATGGATTGGGTTTCCCTGTTGATCTTGTAGGGCTAACTGAGCTATGTAGTGAGTTACTTTGATACTGCTGCATCCAGCAATTAGATTTAATCTAATTAGATTCAATGTGGTACGGACTACTGTCTGACTGAAGTTGGTGTTTGAGGTACAGAATGTACAGAAATATCAATTTAGAATTGGACACTCGCACTTGGGCATAGCCCCCCGCTTGTCTACATTTGGGTGACTTTTTCTTCCGCCCTTTTCGGGTGTCCTTAATAAGCGACCCTTTGTGCAATTGCCAACGATCGTACACGTGATTCAGGTTGATTTCTTCCAATGCATGTCAATTAGGCTAAAAGACATGTATGGTCAATTCCTGGAGCATCTTGAAAATCTAATCTAATGACTTCTATAACGCCGTGATCATAATGCACAGTCGATGGTCGCTTCAATTGAGAAATCGTAATCAAATCATAATCCATTGGAGAAGCTAAGTCGAATTCCTATAAGTCAGAAAAACCAGAAGTTAGGCTACAGAGGATAAGCGAGTTGAGAGAGATGAGTCTTAGGTTTAGACCTCATGAATGACTTCAAAGAATTGACAGAACGAATGAACGAATGCAGAAAATGCCGCTTATCTATACTCCGACATTCTGCCACAGAATCGACATAAATTTTGTGTGTATATATTAAATATAATGCAACTTCTATACATCTCATCATTTACGACGGTTGCAGTTGTTAAATCGATATGAGCTTTGGCTTTCGCGAATAATTTTTCACCCTTGTGAGGATGTTCTCCTCTGGCACTTTCGCATATTGCAGACAACGTATTAGGATTTGTCATGACATGTAAAGGTGCCTCTAACATGACGGTTTGCATTATCTGTCCAAAGACAGCAGTCTCGATTTTATTCGTTTAACATTTATGTCTTAAATCGTTCACAAGTTGTTTTTGACGCCAAAAAACCGCGGGCGAATAATTTTGTTTTGTTTTGATCATTTAATTGCAAACGGTTGAATACAAAGAGTATAGACCTGCCAAGTCAAGCATACTAGTCTACAAGACCAAAATAAGCCTACTAACCAAGAGTGTCTTTACTATATGCTACTTACATAGCAGACCGACTCATATGATATATCCGCTACCACCGGATGATGGAGGTGTCATTCATGTTTTGCCCCTGTATCAAGCATCCCTCAAAAAAAGGCTAGAGTTCAGAATTCAAACAGCGCGCGCACCGTGAGACTAATTACAACTAGTAACCAGCTGTTTGGCCAAATATATTATGTTTTTTGCTGACCGGCTGTGTGTCGATGCTGACTGGCAATGTGTTGATGCTGACCGGCTGTGTCGATGATGGTCGGCTGCGAGTCGATGCTGGCCGGAAATGTGTTGATGCCGGCCGGCTGTGTCGGTGCTCACCGTCTGTGTGTCGATGGTGGCCAGCTGCGAGTCGATGCTGGCCGGCTTTGTCCATGCTGGCCGGCTGTTTGTCTATGCTGGCCGGCTGTTTGTCTATGCTGGCCGGCTGTGTCGATGTTGGTCGTTTCTGTGTCGATACTGGCCGGCTGTGATTCGATGCTGGCCGGCTCTGTATGTCGCTGCTGACCGGCTCTCTGTGAGTCGATGCTGGCCGGCTATGTGTAACGATGCTGGCTTCCTATGTGTCGATGCTGGCCGCTGTGTCGATGCTGGCCGGCTATGTGTAACGTTGCTGGCCTGCTATGTGTCGATGCTGGCTGGCTATGTGTCGATGCTGGCCGGCTATGTGTAACGTTGCTGGCCTGCTATGTGTCGATGCTGGCTGGCTGGCTGTGTGTCGATGCTGGCCGGCTATGTGTCGATGCTGGCCGGCTATGTGTAACGTTGCTGGCCGGCTGTGTCGATGCTGGCCGGCTCTGTCGATGCTTGTCGGTTTTGTGTCGATGCTGGCCGGCTTGGAGTCGATGCTGGCCGGCTCTGTCGATGCTGGTCGTTTCTTTGTTGATGCTGGTCGGTTCTGTGTCGTGGGGGTACTGTTAGTTTATTAGGCTGAGTCTTTTAAATAAAATGCTGCGACCACTGACCAGTAGATGGAGCATCCTTTATAAAGTGGCCTGAGTTCAGAATTCAAACAACGCGCTGATCGTGGACTGGTGACAACTAGTGACCAGCTGTTTGGCCAAATGTGTTATGTGGACCAGGCGGGAAGGATTCCTGATATACAAGGCAGCCGTATGGATTTGCAATATAGAGTAAGGAATATTTCGCCGTCTGAGCTAAGTAGGACAACTATGACAGAATCTGCAACAATGAGCTGAATTTAACTTTTAAGTAACCGGAACGCTCACAAATGATTTGCGCTGGAAGAAAATTGTTGTGCGCGCTATCCTTAAAACTTGTGAGGCCGTGCGCTCGCGCGCAGCTTAGAGGGAACATTGTCTCCAATGTATTAGTCTATCCATTGTTGAATAAGCCCTCTCTGGATGTCAAACACTACCGGCCAATTTTGAACTTGCGTTTTATTTCTAAACTTTTTGACCGTGTTGCTAATGAGCGAATGAAGGCGCATCAGCCTTCAAACTCTACTTCTCCCTTTCCAGTCCACATATGGCGAATCAACTCTACTGAAAAGACTCTTCTTCCTGTCCCCAATGATATTACTGTATCTGTTCTGTGGGCAAACTGTACAGTAACTGCACTTGCTCTTGTTGACCTGTCTGCTGCGTTCGCACGCTGTCTATCATGCTGCTGTATTCCTCGCTTTGAGTACCGGTTTGGAGTATTAGGTCTGACACGAACTGTTCCAGTCATTTCATTACTTCCCGCACTCAATCTGTCTTCATTAGTGGACCAGTGTCGGTTTAGGTACCACTCACCTGCGGTGTCCTTCAGGGCTCTGTTATCGGTCCCTTGCTTCTCTTCGTGTACACTGCTCCAGTAAGTACGTTATTGAGTCAAATGGTGTCAAACATTACATTTACGCTGATGAGACTAAGCTCTATATTTCTTTGACAATTCCTTGCCTTCCGACTCTCTCGCTCTATCACCTGAGGTCTTTAACCGAGTGTAGTCTTGGATGGCAGAAAATGGACTCATATCCATCCAAAGCGAGTTCCTACTTTTTGTACCGTACAGAAAATAAAAAATTTAAATCGCCGAATTCTGTCCACTTAGGCAATTTTGTCATACAGCACAGCTGTTTGATCCGTAATTTGAGTGATGTATTTGATTCTAATCAACCTTTCAGTGAACATATTAGTTCAATGTGTAGGTCAGCCTGATTTCACACTCGTGACATCCGAAGGATTAGAACCACATCTCTGTTTGTGCCAAGGATTGTTTGACATATAATGCCCTGGACTGTAGCGGTCCAGATTATTGCAATGCGCTTCTTATTGGCATTTCAGAAGCTAACTTACTGAAGCTCCAAAGAGTCCAGGCACCAAGGCCAGAGCCATCATCAAAACTCCAAAGTATCAACATATACCTCCAGTCCTAAAATTGTTGCAATGACAACTTATGGGAAAGAAAATAATTTTTTGAAGACCGGAGTACTGTTTATACAGTTCTACATTCAGTAGTAGTCCAGGGCATTCAGAAGAACGGGAATGGAGAGAATTGAAGAGATGATGAAGAGAGCAAGACTGCGATGGTTGGGACACCTGCACCGCATGGATGAGGACAGAATCCCGAAGCAGGCAATGGACTGGGCCCCAGGCGGGTGGAGAAGGAAGAGGGGAAGACCAAAAAAGAGCTGGAAGAACACGATCACAAAAGACCTCACAGATGGAGGACTGACGTGGGAGGATGCTGCCAGAGCTGCTCAGGACAGAGAAGGATGGAGAACCTGTATCGCCCAATGTGCACGTGGTGGGACTAAGGTAAGGTAAGACATTCAGTCAGCTTCATTATTTTCGTCTCATGCTGACTCACAAGACTTGTCACTACTTGTTACTACAGCTGACAGTCTCACGCTAACTATACTGAGGATAAGGAGAGCTTTTCGCGGGCATGCCGTTTCCGTTGCTCGTCCAAGACTCTGGAACTCTCTTCCCGCAAACATTCGCTCTGCAGAGGAGTCTGTGTCGGCCTTTAGATCTCGACTAAAACCCACCTTTTCCTGTATTCATTTCCTCCGTAGTCTGTTTCTCTGTCTTCTCGGATTTCCCTTTTGGCTGTTGACCGGACTTACTCTGGAAATTGGTATGCATATCGACTTTGTTTAGTAGCTAGCGTCGACTTATGCCTTTAGCATCATACAGTGGCGCTAGATAAGTTGTTGGAGTTTTTATTAATCTTATATATGGTTGGATGGGTAAAAGGACGGATGTATGGAGAGAGAAAGAGGTTAGGGATAGAACTTATCACAGCGCTGCAGCGTATCAAACTCATATTTTAAAAGTGCGACTTGTGTAGATGTATGCTGAGCTGAGCTGAGCCAAGCGAACCATCCAGTTCCACATAAGAATGATGATGAGGCAAATACTGTTCAGCTTGACTGAGTTAATAATGATGCTGGCAGTGCTGAAGAAGAGGTGCTGTAATGCAAACTAGATGATAAGCGAGAGTCACGATACAAGAATGTATCGTATCATACTGACTATTCTACGAACAAGGACAAGGACGGCTCTGGGCAGGAGTACCTTTTCTGTCGCTGGTTCTAGACTCTGGAACTCTCTTCCAGCGAACGTTCGCTATGCGAAGTCTGTTTGGCCTTCAGATCTCGATTTAAAACTCACCTCTTCCTGGACTCATTTCTCCGTGGGCTGTCTCTATGTCTTCTGGATTCCCGCCTTTGCTTTTCGACCAGACTCGCCATGGAATTTGGCTTGAACAACGATTTTGCTTAGTAGCGACCATCGACTGATGCCTGAGCATTATTACAGTCGCACTACAGAAGTTCCTAGATTATTATTATTTTTATATTATTATTATTTATGCCCGAGGTAAGCCTACTTATCATCCATCGGGACTTATAAAAAAAAGTTCCATAGAAATAAACTATTATTATTATTATTATTATTATTGTTGTTGTTGTTGTTGTTGTTGTTGTTGTTATTATTATTATTATTATACTGGATAATTAATGTATTATTCTTTACTTTCAACATATTAGAAAATAACAAGTTAACGAAGAGTAAGATACTTTAATGTGACGTCCACATTTGTGAATGCATAAAAGCAGTGGAATCCGAAAACAACTTATATGTCTACATAAATAACTTCAGTTATGGAATCTTCTTTGGAAGAGAACAGCAAGCATTGAATTATCATTCTTTAAAAGTGTATCGACATCACGGCGCCTCTTACACCACAGTGGACAGGTTCGCATACCGTTTATAGCCGATTCGCTTAAGAGCTCGCCTCGTAGTGCCAATTCCAAACATCACCCACCATAGCTGCCACGCTGTCCTCTGCCTGACTTTTGGATCTTGACCTGGAACCGAACCCTTTTGCCTATCAATTTTGTTTTGACTGAGCGCCTGTGAATAATCTGGTCCCGGTGACTTCGTTTCGTTGGGAGCTGTAGAAATCTCGGGATTACGATTACGATTACGAGTGTTGGGGTTGGAGACGGTTACTGCGTATGGACCTTTAGCCAGTCCTTCACGTAGAATTGTTCAGCGCCATCGAGTAATGCAACGTCATCAGAAAGTGACGCTTAAAAAATACAACCGCAATAACAATTTTTGTCTCTGGTAAAAATAACCATACTACTGTTCCTTAATATCTGTCAGGTACTTACTTGGGTAAAGGTGCTCTATATACATCTTGTTAACATTCTGTTCTGAGCTGTTCTTTATGCATCACATGCAAGTCTCACTCTGCGCCTTAATTTACCGGGATTTCCTTTTCCCGCTTCCTGCACGGCTTCTCTTCCGCTGACGATGAAGACTCAGTCGGAACACAATTAGTCCGTCTGGCGGAAAACGCGAACTTCCGCTGCGTTGGAATAGGCGAGGCATCAAATGATGGAATTCCGTGGATTTCTGTAAAGCCAAGGACCTAAATTGGGGCCGCGATCTCTTTACAATCTTCGCTCTTTATACATGGGTGATATGTCGGCGCTTCTGTTGTCGCACTATCTTTCAGTATCAACCTCCTTCTCTCACTGTATCTTTACTTCTATCATTCTTGTTTATTCTCTCTCTCTCTCTCTCTCTCTCTCTCTCTCAATTACTGTCTGTATCACTCTCTCTATCATACTCTTTGTCTCCTTTTTCCTCCCTCTCATTTCTCCAGTTGATCATCATTTTCTACCTCCTCCTTTACCAGCCTCATCCCGACTTCTACGTTTCTTTCCTTCTTTCTCTCGCTTTCTCTGTCTGTCAATCGCTCACTCTCCAGCTTTCTCTCTCACTGTTTTTCTCTTTCTCCTTCTTCTTTTCCTTCTTTTTCCCATTGGTTCTGTGTTCCTTTACCAGTAGCCAATCTGCCACCTGTCTCCTTAAGACTACGTCTCTGTCCTTCTCTCTCCGTTTGCTCCCGGATTAAATCAATTGATCAGCAGGTCAATCAGTTGGCACAAATCCACATCTGACACTGTGCGACTACATTTGATGATACTTGTATGCAAAGCATCCCTCTTGAACCCAGTTCATCCAATGACCAGATTAAATGAAACACGAAACACACACACACCTACACACGTATACATATATATATGCATAATTAAACTACATGAACATTAATTTAACGCCTTTTCTTATAAACAGAACATCGCAGATACTGAATGCGTGTATGCATGTATCGAAACACTTAATATAGCGCCTTTTAGGTAATCGCAGAAACGCCGAGCGCATGACTGCGACTGATTTAACCAAGTGCGTTTTATGGCAGTTTGAAATGTCTGCTGTAAATCGCACGAGATAGCCATGCTTGGCGTCAACTCGTCTAGGGGCGCCACTTGAGCATGATCTTATTACTAGTATTTCTGCATTTTTAAGCGCCACTATCTAATGACTAAGCAACAATCGATGGCGCTGAGCAATTGTGCTTGAAGGACTTGCTAAAGGTCACAACACAGTAACCGTGTGAGGAAGGTGGTCGAACTCACGTTGCAAGAGGAGCGATCAAAACAATCGGCCACCGTGTCACATTCACGTACACTTTCAGAAGTACTGAATGTTGTTTACCTGTAATTGAACTGAAGTCATTTTACTGATCGCAAACAGTTTAGGAAACATACAGACAATTAATTAGTAGGGCCTACTCCGATAGAACACTAATGGTGATCGCTATGCAGAGTCTCCCCATATAGGGGTCGTAGATAGAGGATGTTTGTAAAAAATGACCTACTTTGGACCTGTTCCTCACCCTTGTCCGCATATGGTATTACCATTCCCCGTCGCCCTTTTGCAGCGGAGTACTAACGCCTAGATTAGGTTACCCTGCGCCTTTTCTTTATGATTTTGGATATGTTGTATCGTTTGCCTCCTCTGCTTGGTGGTAGAATAAAAACAGAAGTGTGACCCAGTTATCCTCATTGTGGGGGTCCAGAACATTCCGATCTATTGGGGCAAATAACAAACTGGCAATTGCCCCTCCCCTCTTTGGTGTATGTTTGATTAGGCCGCCGTTGAGACAAGGGTTGGTTATGTTGAGAGGAAAAGGAGGAGTAGTATGCGTTGGGTCAGGGCTTGGAGCAGTGGGTGATGCGATTTGTGCCTGGAATTAATCCCTCCGAGGGGAGGGGTCAGCCACACGGATCCTTCTTTTCCATTTGTTTCTAACTCCATCATCTTCTTTCTTCTATATGAGGAGCTCTAGGTTTTGCTGAATAAGGTCTCTCCATTTCTTCTTTTGTCGTCCCCGACTGCTGCGTTCGTAAACCTCTGCTGTCAAAATTATTTTAATGCAGCTTTCCTCCTCTTTCCTCATCACATGACCATACCATCTCAACGTGGCTTCTTGTACCTTGTCAGATATACATGCCACTCCCAATTTCTGTCTGATATACTCATTCCTTTTCCTGTCTTTCAGTGAGATTCCAAGTATCCATCGCAGCAGCTTCTCGTTTCTGTTCTCTCCAGCAGCTTCTCCTCCTCTTTCGTCAATGTCCAGGCTTCTGCTCCGTATATCATCACTGATCTTATCATTGTTTTGTATTATCTTTCCTTTGAGTTGAACCGGCATTTCGCATAATACACCTGATAGGTATTTCAATTTTTGCCAAGCTGCCTTAATCCTGTTCTTAACATCATGTTTGCATCCTCCCTTAGCATTCATTTTTGACCCAAGATATTTAAAGGTTTTTACTTGTTTCTAATTGTTTCCATTAAGACCCTTGTTCTCCAGTGCTAATACATACCTCAAGAAAATAGAAGAGCATCGAATAACATACCGCAGTAGAAGATGCCAATCAGTGAAACGCCCTTGTATCTTTGTCGCTGCGTCGTCTGCCTCTATGAGGTCATCAGCATACAACATATCCCATGGTACTTCTCTTCTCACGTTTTCCGATATGGCATCCATTACTATGATGAACAGCAGAGGACTCAGACAGGATCCCTGATGTACACTCACTTGAATCACGAATTTTACTGTGTTTCCTATATTGCTCCTCACTGAAGTCTGTGCATCTTCGTACATTGATTTCACCAGTCGCACTATTTTCTCTGATACTCCCTTTTCCCTCAGATTCCACTATACGACCTCCTCTCTTGGTATTCTATCAAAGGCCTTCTCCAAATCCACAAAAGTCCAATATCTCTTCTTGTTTCCTTCTAATATTTGCTCCTGCACCTGTCTCAATATGAATATTGCACTAGTTTTGCCTCTACCAGGTCTAAAGCCAAACTGGTTATCATGTAGCTTGAACCGTTCCCTAATGAGCCGCCCTTCGATCACCTTTTCGTACACTTTCAGTCCAGTTTCCAACAGCTGAATTCCTCTGTAGTTACTACAATCCAATAAGTCTCCTTTCTGCTTATATGGTGCTATTATTTCACTTTCCTTCAGATCTTGTGGCAGCCTTTGATGTTTCATAAAGTCGTTTAAAATGATGCATACCCATTAGACCCCATCATGTCCAAGTGCTTTAAACGTTTCGGCGCTCATTCCAGGTGGTCCCGATGCTTTGTTGTTTTTCATCTTTTCAACTGCTATCTCAATCTCTTTGCGGGTCATTTCATTTTCTGGTCCTGCTGCAGGAATGGCTTTCTCTAGCGCCTCCCTTGGATTTTCTTCATTTAGCAATTCATCAAAGTAAGTCTTCCCTCTGGCTCTTTCTCATCCTCTTTAGCATCCTCCTCAGTTAGCACCTTACCGTCTTTATCTGTAATTATATTCATTGACTGCTTTTCCTGTTTACTTCCTTGTCTTGTTTTTGCTATTTTGTTTATCTTGACCTCTCCTTCTTTGGTGTTAAGTTCTTCGTATACATGATTAATGCCTTGCTTCTGGCTATTGCTACAGCCTTCTTAGCTTCCTTACACGTTATCGTGTCTGTTGCTTTTACAGCATCATTTTGCCGATCTGTCTGCCCCTTTTTAAAGCAGTCTTATTATTTACCGCTGTCTGTACCTCCTCCGTCCACCACCAGGTTTCTCGTTCTTGTCTCTTCTGAACTTTTGTTTGCCGCCTATCTTCTTTGGTGCTTGTTTCAGTTTATCCCACGTTACTATTTCAGTTTCAGCAACCCGTGTTTGCACTTCCAGTCTGTAGGTATCTCATTTATCTCCCTTCAGTTTTCATGTTCTGATATGCTCGTTTTGTTTGATCTTCTTTCTTTTCTGGTGTCGAATCTGCACTTGTATATTCATGACTAGGACTCTCTGCTGGCTGACCACCGCCTCTTCTGGGATCACCTTGCAATCTCGTATGTTTTTCATATCCTCACGTCTCACCAACAGGTAATCGATCTGTCTTGCACATCTTCTACTGCGGTATGTTATTCGATGCTCTTTTATTTTCTTGAGGTATGTATTAGCGATGGCCAAATCCAAATCCCTGTGCCATCTCTAGAAATCTTCCTCCCTCCTCATTTCTATCGCCATAACCTTGTTCTCCGTGTACTCCCTCATAAGCCGCAGCGTCCGTTTCCACATGTCCGTTCATGTGTGCTCTTACCACTATGTGCTCCGTGCTTGGGATATCTTCAATGTGCAAATCTTATTTCTTAAAAATCAGGGCACTCCATCACAACAGACATTCTTTGACCGATGACATGGCGAAAAAAACAATGCCTTGTGCGTATTTGAGATCACGACTAGACTATGCTAATGGAATGTTGCATGCATAAAGCTGCTTTAATCTGAACAAACATCGACTTGGTTAAAAACTCTCTCCCTCGAGTCGTTACTTTAACTTTGCTATGTACGAAAGAATTAAGCTGCCATCTTCAGCTTCTCTGGATGCCTGCAAATTAGCATATTAGGTTCAAAAGAGCAACCGTGACTGTTTAAAGCACGTAATACTAATCTTTCACCTTCTAATGTCATCAAATGATTTATATAGCGCTGTAATCATAAATTCGCAAAGCATCAGTCGATGGTCGCTTCAAGTGAAAACGGGGTCAAACATCATAACCTCTTGGAAGAAACCAGTCGAAATCCTATGGGTCAGATTACGATGGTAATCGAGCTGACCCAAATAATGCTTTGTTGTTTATAAATGACATTAAAGGAGTAACAGAACATAGAGAACTGGGCCGTACATTCCAATGCTTTGGATCAATCACCGAGAACGCCAGAGAGCCCAAAGCTATCCTAATGCAAGGTGGGGCAAGAGCCGAAGTATTCGTCGATCGAGGGCAGTATTTGCTGGTATGAGGGATGAGCAAGGAACATAGATATGTGGGCTGATTTAAAACTAATCAAATCAAATCAATTACTTAGACAAATCTCTGCTACTATCTCATCTTCTGTATCTTTATATGTTGCCAATCTAGCCTTATTCATTCCAATCCCTTCCAATACAATCCCTGCAACCCAATCAGTACATACATACATACATACATACATACATACATACTTACCTACTTACTTACTTACTTACACACACCCTACGGCATCTTAAAACGGCATTCGGCAATTCTTTGAGCTATGCCCCTGCATGAAAGGCTGTTCATGCATACATACATACATACATACATACATACATACATACATACTTACATACATACATACACACATACATAGATATATATACATATTATGTATATATATCCGGTCAATTGCAATATGTCGCGCAAGGATATGTGGACTGAAGGAAAAAGCCGTTAGCGAAAATAGTGCGGGTAAGATTACGGGCAGTTGATTGTATAAACAGACGAACAGCCGAACGACAGAAGTCGTATCGAAGGCTGCGATCGGCGCCCAGAAACCCGCCCAAATCCCGCCCAATCGATCGACGCGCAAATAAATCCATCGTGCGTGACTTGGACCGTGCACGGTCGAAGGATACGCTGCGAGATTCGGTAAATTGCACTGGGTGGGGTAAGAACCCGACAGGAAACGCAGCCTGATTTGTTATATTTATCTAGCGCCGCCTTAATATAATGGCAGACATCAATCGATGGTGCTGAGCAACTGTGCGTGAATGACACTTCACAGAGTACAAAGAGCAACCGTCTCAGTATGTATAAACATATATATCAGTGTGTGTATCTTTATTATACATATTTTATACATATTTTATTATATGTACACGTGTATATATATCTAGACTTTCTATTGT
Source organism: Norana najaformis (assembly GCA_964023275.1). NCBI lineage: Eukaryota > Metazoa > Annelida > Clitellata > Crassiclitellata > Hormogastridae > Norana > Norana najaformis. Next base: position 25,246,436 of record OZ029920.1, on the reverse strand, counting down.
ATTAATTTAATTAATATTATGTATGTTTATTGTGTACATGTAATATATTATTTTGTTGTTTATTATTGTTATGGATGCATACACACATAACAAGACACTTCTGTTTCGATAAGTCGCCACACAACTTGTCTAGCTGTGGATGCAGTGAAATGGCTTTAATAGCGTGCAGTTGAAATCATGTTTTCTTTAAAAGGAAACCTAAGTACTATGCTACTGGTGTAACCACCCCATGCATTTGTCCTGTTAATTTCGTAGGACGATGGTCCGTAACGGCGCTACCGTATATAATACGAGAGACTGGAAGGGCCGCAGACCGAAACGAATTATGTAGCGCATTGAGTTTAGCAGATTCAACGGCCTTTATCATTCGGATGAACAATGAACATCGGCACGTCTGGTCGCACCAGAATGATTTCCTAACATATATGTATGTATGTATGTGTGTTTGTATGTATGCATGTATGTATGTATGTATGTATGTATGCATGTATGTATGTATGCATGCATGTTTGTATGTATGCATGTATGTATGCATGTATGCATGTATGTATGTATGTATGCATGTATGTATGTATGTATGTATGCATGTATGCATGTATGCATGGATGCATGGATGCATGGATGTATGTATGTATGTATGTATGTATGCATGTATGTATATATGCATGTATGTATGTATGTATGTATGTATGCATGTATGCATGTATGTATGTATGTATGCATGTATGCATGTATGCATGTATGCATGGATGTATGCATGTATGTATGTATGTATGTATGCATGTATGCATGTATGCATGTATGCATGGATGTATGCATGTATGTATGTATGCATGTATTTATATATGCATGTATGTATGCATGTATGAATGCATGTATGTATGTATGTATGTATGCATGTATGCATGTATGCATGTATGCATGGATGTATGCATGTATGTATGTATGCATGTATGTATATATGCATGTATGTATGCATGTATGAATGCATGTATGTATGTATGTATGTATGCATGTATGTATGTATGTATGCATGTATGCATGTATGTATGTATGTATGTATGTATGCATGTATGCATGTATGCATGTATGCATGGATGTATGCATGTATGTATGCATGTATGTATATATGCATGTATGTATGCATGTATGTATGCATGTATGTATGTATGTAATTATGTCATTACATTTGAATATATATAAGGTTCACTTATTCTGAAACGTCTCTACTTTGTTTTGCAACACTTGGGCTCTAGGCCTATGCGAGACGAGCGTAATAAGATGGAAAAGTATCTTCAACTGGAGGAGGGATAGTATCCCCGGATACATACAAATTGCACCCGATGTCTTTCTCAACCAGTGGAGGAAGTATTCCCACTGGCAGCGAAATATTATTTCATGTATGTGTGTATATATAATTATATTATTACATTGTTTACAATTGTTATGGATGTGTTTTGTTTTTTCCTACGGATACGATTTCCTTGATAAGTAAATTGGATTCACTGACTGATAACGAAGAAGGCGTAATCACTGTGGGTGGTCCCGGATAGGAGAAGGGAAGAAAGGGAGGGGAGGGTCCTATGTCTGACTGATGGGTGTTTCTGTCGGTTTGTGAGTTCCACTGTCTGCTTGAGGACTAAGGGGACAAAGAAGAGGAATAGCACGACACAGATGGAGGAGTAAGAATGTAAAGAAGACATGGAAAAAGGAGGAAGTATTTAGGAGGAGGAGAAAAGGAAGATGAGAACAGAAGGAAAAGGAGGATCAAAAGGATGCGGCGGAGGACGTGGAAGAGGAGAAAGACGAAGAGGTTAAATGAAGAAAGGGGAAGAGGTGGATGAAACTAGAGAGGACGAGAATGGAGGAAGTCAGTAAAGAATATATCACGTAAGGATGAAGAGGAGATTAGCCAGTTAAGGAACTTAGGAGAATCGTCTGAGGATGAGTCAATCAAGCAGATTGAGAGAAGTAAATATGTCTGAATATAAGATGCGTCAGCTAAGAAGGATTGAGGAAAAGTCTGAAGATGAAACGAGTCAGTTGGGGAGAACAGAGATGCGACATTTCACCCCAGGGCACATCCTCTACTTGGAAACCATTTCATCGCTGCAACGAGAAAATCGCACCGAATGCTGTAAAAGGCACATTTTGGCGGTGATCTTATCTATCTATAAACGTGAATGAAATGTTCAAATGTAATGTAACGTTGAGTGTAATGTAACTCCCGTGTTCCACACTTTAAGAGCCTCTGTAGCAACACTGGCCTGGTTAGCTACATTGATTAACGCGTACATCAAGGCTCCTCTGAGCGTGAGGATGTATGTTTGCATGTCAGTCGTGGCTTATTTCAGAGATTCCAATCTCGGACTATATAGCACGGTCCGTACACGGGGACCTTAAATAGCGTGGCGCCCACTCAATTGGGCCTCAGCGGTGAAGGATCTTACCCGACTAATTCGTTGAAAAATAAGCAGGGTCGAGGCAATATGGTCGCTATAGAAAAACGTGTAGTCAGGTCAATACCCAGAAAGTCAGACCACTGAAACACAATGGCGGATTTAGCTATAGGCTTGAGGGGCGTTTCGCCTCCCCCGCCCCACTTGGGTGTATGCCGACGCCCTCAGTTCAGACCCCCCGTGCATGGTGGGCTGCGGGAACGGACGCCCCTGTGGCAATCCTCTTGCCCCCTCACGTAAGCAATCCTGGATCGGCCGCTGCTGAAAGCACACAACTTAGCGTCGTAGCTTCTCTGCCTTTCTGCTATCATCGCGTATTATTATTTATATTAACTAAGTTGCAAGACCGGAAGTAACCAAAACACTAAATTTACATAACTGCACCCGTAAGTGCAACGACAATAATAAGAATTGCAACCCCAACAGCAACGTCATCTGTTGAAGATAGGCTATGGTGAAAATATGAGAACGTGTCTTACACATGGGTCCGTAAGTAGGACATGCGGAGCCCATATGGGAATATTGTCCAATTTTCACCATATCTTCAACATATGACTTTGCTTTAGGGAATGCAAACTATAAAATCATTAAAGCTCAGTGTGAGACCTCCTTAAACGAAAGTCAACAGAGATCATCTATATTGGAACAGTAACAAAAACTGCTGCGTGATGACAGTAAAATACACTATAACAAGGACGTCTTGGACTCAGTCTCGTCTCGAAGGCCAATGTCTCGGTTTCATATCGAAGGCCAATGTCTCGTTTTCGTTTCGAAGACCAATGTGGTGCACCACGTAGAATTACATCTGAGGTTGTAATGAAACTTGCCTGACTCAGTGCCGTTTAACTTTGTCCGCAAGATGGCCATCAGCGCCACGGCCAGTAAATTGCAACAGGTGTGCGTGACATATCAGCCCTGTCGTGACAGACGCCCTTTAGGATGTCTAGAAATACTGGAGAATCCTCACTCTCGCCTCACTCTCGGACGAAGCATTTGGCTAAAAGCTTCCGAGGCACAAGAACGCAAAAGCGTACACAACTCGAGCAGATACCGAGGTATCATACAACGCTTTTATGCGGCGCTATATAAATATCAAGATAATACATTACAGTTGTTGTATAAATATTAGTAGTAGCTTGACAAATGCTAGTGTTTTTGTAAGCAATTACGACATCAATACGACTAACAAAGAGACAACAAGAGCGATAGTAACAACGATAACAATAACACCGATAACAGTAGTAATATAAACGCCTATACTACGAGCAAAAGCTTTAGCAATAGTGATTGCAATAGTAGGTGCAAAAGCGTTGAATTTTCCATTGAACCTTCTACAATTAGCAATTACTCTGTTGGCGCCAATAATTTCTCGCGAGAATCTCGGATATATATATATATATGTATGTATACTATGTGTTCTTTATGTATGTATATATATAAATCAGGACATACAGTACCTATATAAATATTGGGCATATAAATGTAAATGTACATGTTTTATATAGCAACTACATGGCCTCGACACTGTGAATTTCTGCTGTATGTACTATATAACTGTGAGTGTTTGCGTGTGTGTATGCGGGTGCGTGTGTGTGTGTGAGAGCGTGTGTGTGTAGAGAGATATCAACTTGCATGTTCCAGCTGTCATGGAGATTTTAGACCAAAGCAAATTCCTAGCCGGAAAAAATGGAGAGAGGGGATAACGAGAAGAATCCGTTGTCTAAGGGCGTTGCTATGCCAGCCGTGCGACAGCGCTTCATCCGAAAATGCGCTATATAAATTCGTCGTTAGATTTGCATTTGTTTAGCGAAACCTTCGGAGACTTATCGATTGTTCGTGTATGCGGCTCTCCCAAACGGTCGTGTACGACCACCGCTTGCGGGTGCACACCAGCGGCGGCCCATGCATTATATAGCAATTTCGCGCAGGCGCCGTTTCATTGTTCTCAGCAGGAATTCGCGCCAATTCGCTCGCCCTATCTCCTGTATAAGTCGCGTCAGAATTAACCCGCCGAAATGGAATTGCGAGCAAGACATCATAGAGCGCCAGCCGGCTCATCGGAAACGACTCGGAAAGTAGTATTTAATGAGAGACAATTAAGGACATGCCAGAACCGAGTCTGCGAGCGGCTACGTAATTCTCATCAACATCGTAGAAATGATTTATTAAGCTGTTTACTTGATCGTGGAATAATCTTCGCAAATTCCCTTGAAGTTTGGCTTCTAAACCTAAACGAAAAACTAAACTCGAATAGACTTACAGCTATTTGATTCGACTTCTGCGACTGCTGTTAACTGACAAAAATATACATTTGAATCTGGTTTCAAACGAACGAAAATACAATATTTTCGTGTAATTTAATTGAGGTTCGGATTTCCAGAGTATAAGTTTTCGAATACGAATATAATGAGTATGTGGTGGAACGCGATTAGTTCCATGTATAGTTATGACTATAGGTTCGGGTTGTATGCCCGCAACGCCGTATCTTAACGTTTTGAGCTCAGATTCTGTATGTTCATTGTCCGTTTTCGCAATTAATATTAATTTAAAGAAGCAAAAGTCCTGATCATCAAGATTATCATCAGTATCATCATCATCACCACCACCACCACCATCATCGTCGTCGTCATCATCATCCTTACCATTATCGTCATCATCATCACCATTATCATCATCGCCGTCGTCATCATCATAACCGTCATCATCATCATCATTACTATCATCATCGTCGTCGTCGTAATCATCATCACCATCGTCAATTACTGACGCCAGCCATTTGGCGGCGATGGGTGGGAAGAAATGACCTCCATTCTTTTCGGTCATTTGTCTAATCGAGTGCTTTTCTTATGTCTATTTAAGGCCTTATTATGACTTCGTTTATATAATCATATATCCAGTGTAGTTTTCCTTTGTTTCTTTTCCTTGAATCCTGCACTTAATGCATTGTGTCGGATTCGGTCAGCTGGCCTTCTTTCCACTTGACCAAACCATCGAGCGCTGCGTCAAGTCCGGAGGTTGTCCAAAGATGCCATGTCAAGAACCAAGTCCGGTTGCCAGGAGACCAGAGAGAGGAGGGGAGAGGTGGCTAGGGTCAGTTGAGTTTAAGCTGAGAGAAATGGGAAGACTGATCAGGATGGGATTTCTTTAAAAGATGAGAAACCATCGGAGTCTTCGCTGAACGACTTTCATAATATGAAATGAATTGATATGATATGAATTGATTTGATTGCAAGCGACAAGGTAATAGCTGAAATGTCGAAATGTCACTACATCTAATCTAATCTAATCTAAAGACTTCTATGACGCCATTACCATAATGCCCAAGGCAATCAGTCGATGGTCGCTTCAAGTCAAAATCGCAATCCAAAATCATATTCCACTGGAGAAGCCGGGTCGAATTCCAATAGGTCAGAGAAACCAGAAGCTAGGCTACGGTGGGCAGTAAACTGAAGGGCCCGCTTTACGTGCCAAATTATAAATGCATAGCTTATTCGACAAATCAAATCCTCGACAACAAGGTTACTGGGTCAGTTGCATTGCCAAGATAATTTAGCACTTCTGGTATCACAATTAATTGTCTTAATCCGTATTTGGTTCATTCCCGTTTCTTGATCCGCAATTTTACATAACAAGACACCTAATATAGCGCCATTTAAACACCTCAAAAGCGCTGCGCACATGGATATCTAATCGACCTAAACAAGGTCGTTTGAAGGTCGTTTGAAGATGTCTTCATCGAAATTTACATTTTTGTTCCTTTGCTACTGTGTCGTGAATTTCACAATCGTTTCACCGTAGTCCAGTCGAGCAAGACTAAATTAGGTTTAGCCTGTCAATTATCTATTTGCTAATCAGTTTTAGCATTTCAAATTAGCCAATTGTTCTTTAGGTTCAGCCTGTCAACGAATTATCCATTTATTTCTCACCAGGTTCAGCCTATCTGTTAGCCAATTTTTCATTGGGTTCAACCCATCAGTTAGCCATTCTTTATCAGGTTCAGCCTGTTAATTAGCCATCTCTTTGTTAGGATTAGCCCGTCAATTAGCCAGTTGTTCATTATGTTCCTGTCATTAAGGCGCGCTGGCCACCCGTTGATGGAGTGAAGCGAAATTCCTTGTATTACGGACATCGAACCCGCGTTGGGGGCTTTGTTCGCTTGATTCTCGTTTGATTGATTGTCACCGGCAGCTTCTGCATTTCTTTCCAGCTGTGCAGACGAACCCCATTTCGTCCCCTGGCTATGCAGCCCCTACAGGGAACAATCACTTCCGCTTTCCGCCGTACATGGCTTCAACCACAGAGGGAGAATAGGGCAAATCAACATGTAAACACCCCGTGATTGGAATTAGGGCGCGTAACGGCAAAGCATTCGGAGCAATGTTGAAACGCAGCGCCCGCTTCTATTCATTCGCCTCTCTCGTTGGATATTCCGCGTGCGACCATCCCGATGCGTTGCGTTCGGCGTACGAGTACGATGCGCACGTAACGTACGCGCCGCGGCGACCCGACTCGGGCTTAATCCGAAGCAGTGACTGATGCAATCAACCGGCCTTCGAAGAGCAGCGAAGAGACTGGTCGAATCCGGTCGATCATGTCCGACGGCCACCCTTAAGATTCGCCCACGGGGTGAGGGTGAAGGCGGGGCAGGGACGGGCGTGCGGAGACCCGTTCCCCGTCTCCAAAACATTGTTATCACTTTCCAAAAGGCAGACCAATTCCATCGCCTCACTTCCCAGCTGCGGTCCCATCGATTGGAGACAGTTGGACGTCACGTGACGTAGGACGCAGAGTATTATGGTATACATGGGAGACATTTTGAAACGGAATTTCTGCGACTGTAACGACCGAACACGAGTAGACTAGCTGCGCCATCGATTGGTGCCTTCTGCATTAGACACCGGCGCGATAGAAGTTACTAATTACCAGATGATTGTCAAGACACACGCATACAACGCTTAAGCTTATGCTTATATAAGCTATACGTACGCAATATGCATACATACATAAACACATGCATGCATACATATATATATTTACATATACATACACACATGCATACATATATACATAAACACTTACATACATTCACACATACATACATACAATCATACATAAATACATACACACACATGCATACATACACACATGCTTACATACACACGTGCATGGATACTACATGTAGCCCATATTAAGTTCAAATCCATAGAAATATACATATACATATGCATGATGTCAGTTTTGTTGTGCATAAGTCATTTAAGTAAGTAAGTAAATAAATAAAGAGAAGCACATATGCGTGATACACCCGCGCGGATCTCAAGTGGTTCTGTCCAATGAATGGCATCTTATGGAATGGGATTTGCTTAGAAGCGACCAGCGATTGACGACTTGTGCATTATTATAACGGCGCTATAGAAATTTTTAGATTGGATTCCATTGGATTGGATTAGATTAAATATACATGCATCCATGCATATTATTATTATTATCATTATTATTATTATTATTATTAATATTATTAATATAAGGAGATTTGTAAAGCGCCAGATAATGTAACTCGACACACCGCAAATGTGCTAAATGCATTTTATGCATCCATATATATATATATATATATACACACATAGTAAGGTATCCCATATCCCACAAGTAAGACGTAAGGGAGGCGCCCTTGAGCCGGCAGTGGATGAATCTCAAGGTCCGGGTCGGTGCATCGCAGGACTTGCCGTTTACTTCCCAGCTTACGCCGGTACCAAATTATACTGCTTGGTGACAGAGCCACGATGTGCGCAAACAACTTGAGTCGAACCCGCAACCGCATGATCAATGACCAAACTTGTTACCGACAGACCACCGTGCCGAAAGTACATAGACATCCACACACATACACATATGATTACGTTTTCTGAGAAGCCCTACCTGTTACAGGTACGTATATGTTCAGATTCAAGCACTCCTCCTCCTGCTTTTCCAAGTACGGTATCAACCTCTTAAAGTGCTCCACGCGTCCAGCTGGGATCCTCTTGCGCAGTTCCTCGAGGTCGGGAACCCTCTGCGGGCACACCGGTCTGAACTTCATCGCGACGCGTATTCCGTCCCACTTTTCCATCGAACTCGTCGGAGGCATGAAGCGAAGTTCCCCGCCGAGTACGGAGGCGTACTGCAAACCGAGAAAGGCCTCGACCTGGGGTAGGTTCCGCCCAGGGCGATTCAGCAGGACCCCGTGAACCTTGCCGTACTGGGTTTCGACCAGGCGTGGGCTCATGCGGTTCGATAAGACCCGAGCCAAGACGGAGGGCCCGAGGTCTCTGGGGCGCAGAGTGAGGTGGAGAAAGAGGGTTGAGAGGACAAAACGGGGTACGAACGAGAGGGTAGAACTTGGCAGGAAAGACGACTGATGAGCGAAGAGGAACATGACGCAGATGACAAGCGTTTGTCTAAAATCAGATAAAAGTTAAAGCAGATTAAAAATAATATCACAGAAATAGGCATTATAAACACGGCAGAAATTGGAAGAAATGAAAAATCAGAAATGAAATGAAACTTCCAGCGAAATAGAAAAAAATTGAAAAAACTGAAATAAGTCAAGATGAATATCGATACAGCCACGTTGAAGAAAAACGCAATCACAACAAAACATAAATGAAATTTGAAAAATGGATGTAGTTAACTGAACCGATGTAGAAATTAAAAAGTTGAATAACAGAAATGCTTCTTATAAAATTTTACGCTTAAAGACGAAGTACAAAAGAACAAGTGAAAATTATTAAATTAACTAATTATTCAGATATGATATAAGGCCTACTGCAAAATTTTATCATGACTTGTTGTATTTAGTATTGTGTTTCATCTCGAGAATTTATATGACACCCTTGAAGTTTATCTACTCTTAACCAACACAAGCAACGATGTTGTTTCAGTGTTACATTACAACGTAACCATATCATTCTCGTAGTCGCTGTTGTCATCGTCAACCTCATAATCATAAGCACAGCTGTGTCTGGCTGCAGACACGCAAGGCTCCCTCTTGTTCCTTTTCCCTAATGAATTGTCGTTCACGGGGAAGAGGTGGATGAGGAGGAGGAGGAGGAAGAGGTGGATGAGGAGGAGGAGGAGGAGGAAGAGGAAGAGAAGATGGAGAAAGAGAAGAAAGAGGAGAACCAGGAGGATGTGAAGCGGGAGATGGAGGATCGGTATAAGAAGTGGGATGTGGAGGAGAAGATGGAGCAGGAAGCTGATGAGGAAAAGATGAGGAAACGTAAGAGCAGTAGGTGAACGAGGAGATGATGAAAGAGGCTGAGAAGGAAGAGGTAGATGAGAAGAAAAAGGAGGCAGAGGAGAAGATAGAGAAGGATGAAGAAGAGCAGGAGGATAACGAGGACATGTGCTGCAGCAGACGGGCGGCCGGGATAAATGATGGGTTGGGAGAACGGTGGTCGTCTGTTGCTGGGCAGACGACTTTTCCTGGGAAATCCACCGCTCCAGATATGCCAAGCCAAATAAGAAAACATGCTTTACAGCATCGCACAACGGATGAGACACAGACGGGGTGAAAGGGAATGGGAAAAGGCGAGGGAAACGGCGTCAAAGGGGAGAAGAACGACAGAACGAAAGAGGGTAAACAAGCAGTAGATGAAGCAGAAGGTGAAGATCAGATAGAAATCGCAAGGAATACTCAGATTCACATTTCTGTTTGACTGTACACATCACAAATTTGTAAAAACTATTGCTATTGCATTCAGAGAGAGTTTCGAATGGCTGTGAAAACTTGGACGAAAGCTGATCTTTTAGAGACCAATGACTTTGTTACTCTTAATGTAATTTTTTCGTTCTTGAGGATCATTTCTGCAATTGTGGTAGTACTACTAGTAGTAGTTGTAGTAGTAGTAGTAGTAGTAATAATAATAATAGTACTAGTAGTAGTACTAGTAGTAGTAATAAAAATAATAATAGGAGTAGTAGTAGTAGTAATAATAAAAAAAATAATAGTAGTAGTAGTAGTAGTAGTAGTAGTAGTAGTAGTAGTACTGGAAGCGAATGGGAAACGGAAGAGCAGGGAAGAGAATGGAAGAGTATGCTGAACAGGCAATAGAGGATCTCCATGAGATAGTGAATAGGAACAAGCAGAGAATGCTGGTCAAGAACAGACAATTAACAGAAACAATAGAATGCGCGAAAATGTACAGTAAGAGTAGGTTCAATGCGGTCTTACCTCACTTAATCATTGTATCAGAGTATGGTAAATACAAGTCAGGCGTAAATATAAGGTAAAATCTTCCTCATTTATTTATTGCATTAGGGTATGGTTTAAAAAGGGCAGTCAAGAAAGGTAGGGTAAATTGTTATCTTGCTTCACTTTTTCTGTATTACATTGCATAACATAACGTCACATTACAGCATATCACATCACATGACAACTGAACAGGGACTGTTATTTCTCGTGTGATGGTCGGAGGAGGCTTGGCACATGGTTGCACACGACGTTCGCTCCTCTATCGACCACAGCACAAGTCATCGGGCTGCTACGATCGATTATAGCGCCAGCCTATTCTTTCCTTCCATCCACCCACCCGTCCTTCCGTCCGTCAGTCCCTCTGTTCTCTCGTCCGTCCTTCCGTCCATCAGTTCGTCCGTCCGTCCTTCCGTCCCTTCAGACAGATGTATCCCGAACACGGAGCGACGGCTGTAAGGAACGCCGCCATTTGTACAAATGCGGAACCCGCCGAGCACACCTAACATAGTTATCCGTTGCACCCATATACGAGACTTCAATTTCGACCGGCTATTCCCAACTGGACACAGGATTTATTTGTCTATCGCGTGTGAATTAGGAAGGGTAGGAAAAAGGGTAGCGCAGGGGATGGAATTGGGCAGCCTGCATGTCCTATAACCTGTAGAGGGGTGAAGGGAAACGGAAGGGGTGAGGAGAACCCATAGACCGAAAAGATTGGAGGGACTTGGACTCCTGGAGAATCCTAAATAGTGGAGGGCGTGCGTTAATGGCCGACTCAGTGAGACGGGCTTGACGAGATTCGGCAAGATCAAAGAGTTTTACAACGACAGATGAGACCCTTGAAGGGATGCCGGCAACTGAGTCCGGAAATCCGGAATCCCAGGAGAGCGTGACGTGTCTTGCATCCGGACCAGATCAGCCGCTTCGCAGGCGGTTGGATTCCATAGGATTGTGCACCGCTGATTAAGCGCTATATAACTGCGTAATATATGGTAACGTAAGGCAAGTTCAGGCCAGGTACGATAAGCCAAGGTAGAAGATCATAAAATCTGTTAAAGAATAGTAACGCAATAATAAAAAAGGTAACAGCAGGGCAAGATATGGTAAGAAAACGTCTAAGTTAACATAGTTAGACTATGAATGATGAGGTAAGCATGGAAAGGCAAGGCCAGGTAAGGAAGGGTAAGGTAAGCCAAGGTGAACAAGTTGTATTATGATACGGTACGTGTGTGGAAAGGCAAAGTAAGTGAGATAAGGAAGCCAAGGCAAAGCAACAAATTCGCAGACATTGATTGAGAGAGGTGCATCGTTAATGCGTGACCACCTTACCTTACCTTACCTTACATTACCTTTTCTTACCTAACCTTATATTACTTAACCTTACCTTACCTTATCTTACCTTACCTTACCTTACCTAAACTCCAGGGTCGTACTTGACGTTCAAGAAACTGCTCACAGCCTCTCCGATGTTCCTTCGAATTTTGGACGTATGGTTAGAGAAGAGTGACGTCGTTGGATTCTTGGACCTGCCTAAGGGCAGAACACCGAAGAACGTGAAGAAGAAAAAGAACGCGAAGAAGAACGCGAAGATGATGATGAAGAAGAAGAACGCGAAGAAGAACGCGATGATGATGATGAAGAAGAAGAAGAACGCGAAGAACGTGAAGAAGAAAAAGAACGCGAAGAAGAACGCGAAGATGATGATGATGATGAAGAAGAACGCGAAGAAGAAGAAGAAGAAGAAGAAGAAGAAGAAGAAGAAGAAGAAGAAGAAGAAGAAGAAGAAGAAGAAAGTTAGGAAAGAATCCAATATTAACCCATACTTTACTTTAAAATCTAAAAAGAGACAGTTGATAATATACTGGGTTTGTCCACACAGGCAGAGTAATTGTAATTGTAATCTGATATTTATAAAGCCCCACTTTGGGTTACCCCAGATATAAGACACTAGCATTTATTAGCCTGTGGTATCCATGGAAGCGTATCAATGCTAGCTATTAATTCTTGAACATGAACGTTGATGTGCATACGATGTCAACACTTTCCAAAGCGCATCCAATGCAATATTTTCTTTCAGCTCTGGAGTAATCTCTCCTCGCTTCATGGCAGAAGCATTCATTCCATATAGCATCATCCTGCTCCACCCTTTAATGCACAACAGCGTCTCAGATGTCCAGCCGGGGGAAACCAATGGGACCAAGTGCGTCTTAACCTTAAACATCAAAGCGTCGACAGTCGTATGACAGGTCTGCAGGGAGTTTGCGCCAGACAGGCACGCCTGGACATTGCATGGATATGTGTGTGTGTCTACGCACACACATGCATGTATGAAGGCATGTATGTATGAATGCATATGTGTATGCATGTTTACATGGATGGTTGGATGAATGCAGGATGAATGCATATTTATCTATGTATTTTTAAAAGTATTTATATATGTATATGTTTATATATGTATGAATGAATGTATGTATGTATGTATGTATGCTTGTGTGTATGCTTATATGGACGGATGCATGGCGTCAGATGTGTATATATGTATGTATCCATGTATTTATTTAAGTATGTACATATGTATATGTGTATTTATTTATGTATGTACGCATGCATGTAAGAACTGAACATTTATATACCGCCTTTAAGAACCTCTCAAATAGGCCCCTATAGCCAGCCAGTATTAAATGTTCTTCATAAAAGGCTAAAATTGGCTGTTATTACCAGAAATTTAATGGTCTCCGAGTCTCATGGCCACATTACAGCACACGATTAGCAGAGCAACGTTTTGAACATGTAAACCTTTTTCAGTCAGATAGATCAAATTCTAACCCGGTTTCGAACCAACGATCTCTGAGCTGACCCGCAACAACCTAACCGCCTTTATGGAGGCTCTTGAGGCCCCTCCACGCGAAAGAAAAATGCCTGGCATAGCGAGCCAGGTGGTAATGTTGTTCACCCATAAACTCCACCACCTCTGACCCATTTTGATGACCCGTTAAGCCATAATTTCACTTCTGGACCCGACCGCAAAGTATATATACACTTTATCCATGCATAAAATACATGCATACAGGGAGAGAACAGAGAGAGAGAAAGTGGAGAGAGACGCATATGCACATACATTCATACATACATTCATACACACATACATACATACATACACACATACATTCATACGCATACATGCAAAATTACACTTACATGCATGCATACATACATTGGCACCACACATACAGCTATACATACATGCATATATGCATACACATACATACAAATGTACATACATGCGTACATACATGCATACGTACATACATACTTACATATATACATACATACATACATACATGCACACACACATACATACATACATATGTACATACATTCATACATACATACGCACCCGCATGCGTAAGTACAGTAAATAGGCCTAGATGGTGTTTACTGAGTCAGGCGGTAGAGCTCCTGTTTAGAGCCATAATAATTTATCTTGCGCCCATGGCTTCTGTCGCCGATAAGAAAATTCCAGTTCCTTCTTCACAACGGCCTTGATTTGCCTCATCAGGCACTACTGAAGTTCATAGGGCGAATGGATGTCCTGACTGCTGTCATTGTGGCGCTATAGAAGTTCATTAAACTATAAGAAATATGTATAGGGTCAGGTGTAGGAATAACGCGATAAGAAAAGTGAGGAGGAACAGGAACAGGAGGAAGAAGATCAGGAAAAGGAGTAGGAAAAGGTGGAAGAAGAGAACGAAGGAGAAGAGAAATAAGGAGTAGAAATGAATAGGAAGATTATTAGCAGGAAGTTGAGAATGAAATTAAGAATGAGGGATAGGAAAATGAAGAAGAGGAGGAAAGGAAGATGAAGAAAGGAATGCGGAAGAGGAACAACAGGAGAAGGAAGAACAAGAGGAAAAGGAGGGAAAGGAGTAGGAAGGGCAAGAAGAAGAAAAAGATTAGGAAGAGGAAGAAGAGGAGGAGGAGAAGCATGAGAAAATAGCGGAAAAAGGGCAGAGGGAGAAAGAACAGGTAGAGTAGCATGAAGTGAACGGAAGTAGGAGTAGGATAGCAGCAGGAAGACCCTAGGAGAATTAGTGGGCAGTGAGAAGGAAGAAGAGAAAGAGGAGGAAGAGGAACAGAAGATGGAGAAGGCATGTACTTCATAATGAAGACCCAGATGATGAGGAACAATGGATGGAGGCGAATTATGAAAATGAGAATTATAATTATAACTGAAATGCAGATATACGACAAATGATACAATCAGACAGACAGACAGACACACAGACAGACAGACAGGTAGGTAGGGGGCACAGATACAACTAAGAGCAGTGGTGCAGTTAAATGGACAGAGCAGAGTGATACTTGGACGTAGATAGAGATAGATACGCAGCGAGACGTCGAGACAAACATAAGCAACAACATACCAAAAATTAATCGATGATGATTGATGTTGCTGCTGCTGCTGGAGGCAACAAAATGACTTCGAACCGAGCATCGATTGACGCCTTGTGTCTGATGATAACGGCGCTATGGAAGTCACCACATTAGATTTGGAGATTAGAAACAGACAGACAGAAATGCAAACAGACAAACAGCAAGACCGAAGGACAGATTAAACTCACAGGATAAGGGCAAAGTGCATCTCTCTGTCTATAGGCAGACATCCAGATAGGCACACAGACAGATAGACACAGACATACAGACGCACATACACAAACAGACAGACACACAGACATACAGACAGACATGGAATAAATATTGACACACAGACAGATTGACACACAAACAGCCTCACAGACAGACAAACAGACATACCGACATGCAGTCGGGCAGACATATAAAGCAGACATCAAAGCAGACAAGACCGACAGACAGACAATATCTAGTGACAGACAGACAATATCTAGTGACAGACAGACAGTAGCTAGTGACAGATAGACAATAGCTAGAGACAGACTAGTGACAGACACTCGGCAAGACAATTATGCTAATCATGAACACCCAATCAGTCTGACCAGCATACAGACTTAAAATGTAATTGTAAATATTTTTCTATAGCGACCGTATGGCCTCTACCCTGTTCATTTTTCTATGAATTTATTGGGCGAAAATCCGTCTCCACCGCTGCCGGTTGAATG